>JAVTVY010015625.1:0-68808 GCA_036873755.1 Hanleya hanleyi
AATACTGATCAGCGATACGGATTGATATTTTTGGAACATCATGATGTCTTGCCGGCATCATTGAAAACTGTTGACCGCTTCTCTCTTGCAGGAAACAAGCCTATGTTTATGTATACTATGATTGTCTTTTTGAATTTGGTGCTAATACTGTTATATGGAATATGGAATAGGTCTTTGGATTATGGACGCGGATATTCTCTAATGGACGACGACTGCATTATGAATGACGGACTAGACGCTTGTAATGTATCTTTGTCAAATTTGGTACACTGGTTCCCCTTGGGATCTAGTTGTGCGAGATACATTTTTCGGTCCGATTCGAAAATCCAATATAGCCACAAGGCGGCCCTCTAGGATTTCACCATGAAACATTGTTATCGCGATTTCTGAGGAACTACTGCATGGATCTTTCTCGAATTTGGTACACAGGTTCCCCTTGGCGTCTAGTTGTGCAAGACACCTTTTCTGACTCAATTCGAAAATCCAATATGGCCATCAGGCCGCCATCTTGGATTTCCCCATGAAAATTTGTTATCGTGATTTCCCAGGAAGTACTGCATGAATCTTTCTCAAATTTGGTACAGGTTCCCCTTGGGTTCTAGTTGTGCAAGATCCCTTTGGTCGGTCCGATTCGAAAACCCAATAGGGCCACCAGACGACCGTCTTAGATTTCCCCATGAAACTTTGTTATCGTGATTTCTCAGGAAGTACTACATGTATCTTCGTCAAATTTAGTACACAGGTTCCCCCTGTGGTCTACTTGTGCCAGATACCTTTCCTGGTCAGATTCCAAAATCCAATATGTCCACCAGGCGACCATCTTGGATTTCCCCATGAAACTTTGTTATTGCGATTTCTCAGGAACTATTGCATGGATCTTTCTCAAATTTGGTACACTGGTTAACTTTATCGTGATTTCTCAGGAAGTACTGCGTTGGCACACAGGTTCCCCTTGAGGTCTAGTTGTGCAGTCCGATTCGAACATGTAATATGCCCACCAGGCGGCCATTTTGGATTTCCCCATGAAACTTTGTTATCTGGATTTCTCAGGAAGTACGGCATGGATCTTTCTTAAATTTGGTACACCGGTTCCCCTTGTGGTCCAGTTGCGCATGATATCTTTTTTGGCCGATTCGAAAAGCCAATATGGCCGCCAGGTGGCCATCTTGAATTCTCCCTTGAAACATTATCGTGAATTCTCAGGAAATACTTTATGGATCTTTCTGAAATTTGGTACACAAGTCCCACATGGGGCCTAGTTGTGCAAGATGCCTTTTTTGGTCCGATTTGAACATCCAAGTTACGCTTCAAATTAATACGATATTCCCGAGTTGGGTCGACGTTGCAGCACAAGAGTAGGCGGATCAATCGGTGGGGCATATTCCTTCTATTGACTATAGAGAATATCCATACCTTCACCTTCTATATCAAGGAGTCCAAATGATTCCGAATTAAAATGTATTTCTTCAAATTTTAAATCAGTTTACTTTAGTCCATGCCATTGCAAGTGAACTGCCCCACCGTTTCGTCTGCCGACGGGTTGGCTACACGCAGGGACGTCACTCTTGTGACACAACGTCACAATTCGACCACTGTAGACTGCTGCATGTTTCGATCCAAGGCAGATAATCAGGATTCATACACCTTCAAAGTTTCAATATTACTGCACTGACCGGATCCCTTCAGTATTAAGTTTTGTACCAACTTACTATTTTCGAGCATGGTATATTAAAAGAGATAACTCAAACTAGCCCAGTAAACAGAACAGAATTAGCATTCGTTCCTAATTATAAAATCTTAAGTATGTTTCAAAGCTCATGCGAATGTGTCAAAGAAATTTGTCTTCGCTTTCAGCACAATGATGACATGTGCGAAAAAAAGAAAATCCTACTAAATGAAGTTGAAGGATCCTCTGGACATTCACTTTCAGACTAACTTTGCTCATTTCACTTGTATTTATAACAACCGACATCAAGTTTCTAGAAATCTTGAAACTCCTGAAACTTAGAAAGATAATATCTTGGTGTTTCCCAGTGTCCCTTTTCGATCTTTTTCGCTCACATTCGAAATTCTGCAAACAAAATTACAAATCGTTCGTTTGTTCTTAGCAACAATGGACAAAAAGATCCTCTTGCCACTAGCTTAAAATTATCGGACAATGGTGGGCGCCAAAATCCTTCAGGATCTCTCGTATAATGTATAGTCGAGAAACATACGACATACGACTCTGTTAGATGCTACGTAAGTAAAACAAAAAAATATTTAATTCTACACAAAAAACTGAGTTTGGTACCGAATAAATACCCAAGTTTTATAAACTGACGTTTGAAATTGAGCTTTTGTCTGTTTTTTGGGGGGCATTTTCGTATACATTTGTGCATGGATTTTTTAATATATCTAAAATATGACATCTTGAATCAAAAGGAATCTACTGTTTTTCAGTCACCATATATTATTCTGGTTCAAGGTGTCATATTTTACATTTATTAGAAACAAATCCATCCTAAAATGTATACAAAAAGCCAAAAACAGACTGTAGAATAAGTCCAAACGTAAGTTATAACTGACAGAGTTTACAGTATAAAACTTGAGTATTTTTCATCTGTACGAAAAAGATGTTTGTGCAGAATGAAGAAATTAATGGATGGCCTCACTAACGTAACATCTAACGGAGTTTTCCCTATGCATGCGCCACTTCTCCTTTGCTGTATACCCGAAATTCGATCAGGTTTAAAAGGTTCCCTACATGTAGTCACCTATTGTGATTTCCTTACCTCACGAATAGACACGAACAAAAATTAGTACAAGCATCCTTGACCGTTAACCTTTTGACAGCAAACGGGAAATAGATTTCCTGCTCCTTGTGTAAAGGTATACCAACAGTTTGGTACCGACCAAAACCTGGAACTTGTCAAAGTGACCTTGACCGCTGACCTTTTTTTAACTTCATCTTTTTTATCGCATGTATCGATTTTCGTAAGCCTTTCCCGAGTTGTGGGTCAAATGTACTTGATGTCTGATCTTTGCATCGTCAACTTCGTTTCAAGTTCTCCTTCAAAATAGGTCAAGGTCGGTCATGTTTCATGACAATCTGATCAATGGGCATGCGCATCTGTGGAGTGGATGGTCGATTCTCTCTTGTAGGAAACCATCTTATGTTTTTATTGTTTTTATTTGATACTCATTTGGAATTGGTGCGGTCATACAAAATAAGTCTTTCGATTATTGACACGGAAATTCTGTTATGGACGATGATTGAATATTGAATGTGAGATTGGACGCTTGCTATTGGGTAAGATGGCTCTAATCCTTCAGGAGATGAGTTGACAACATTGAATGTACAGTTATCATATTTAACATTGACAAAATAGATGAAGGGCAGTCATCTTGGGCAGGCTTATGCCTAGATTGATAGCTGTATGTATGGTATAAATATGGAAAATCTGGCTGTAATTCGTCGAGAAATATCGTGGTATCAAGGATGATAGACAGACGGACAGACGGACGACGACAATACCCCTCCGGCAAAATTTTGCTGAGTTGTATACCGATAAATGTTTTTCATTTTCCATTTCGTCCAATGAAACCGGTTTGCGATGTAACATCGATAGAAGAAAATAAAATTAACTTAGGACACAATATGCTGAAATCCACCAACGTGATTAGAATATGATATTCATCAAATTGAAATTCAAATATTCCTTCGAGTGATACAAGAATTCTGGTTCTATGATTCCCCCTCAATCATTAGTGTGGAATCCAATCTTCATGATACACCCCTCTCCCCGTATACAGTGACATTGACACTTGAGAAGTTTCTAAACGCCCCGACCCCGTCCTTCACCATGTTCACCAAAATAATGCACGTTATTTCCTTTACGAAAATTTGTTATATTATTGTATTGGGCACATTAAATACATGGAGAAATTATTGAATACAGTTACATTTTTGTTGCTACAGGTACAAAAGCACCGAGTCGCGGAGTATAACAAGACGGCGATCCAATATGGCTGGATCAGGAAGATCTTTAATGGCGACAGTAACAAAGGGCAATAACTCAAATGATTCCGGTTTAACGAAACTTTCAAATTGTGCAAAACAGTCGCTGCTCTTTATTGAATAAAAGATTAAACTTTTATCTCCAAGGACTCGAAAATTAAACTGCAGTATTTTGTCTTTCTTTTGTAGTCATTATTTATTATCACTCAGTGTTTGAAATTCTAACAATCCAATCAGCTATCCAGAAGAACAATCTCAGTAAACTCAGATATAATATCACGGAACATTATATCTGACATTAACGCTACATAAATACCGTGCGAATTTCAAACTACATTTGTTAGCCAATCAGGTGGCTAGCTGGGCGAAATAACTTTTAATATACGCCCCTTGTCCGACAAATCTGCTTATGCCCGACGGTAGAAAATATCAAAAGCTTGACCGCCTGTATGTTGTTTGTCTTTTTGAGCTAAACGTCAATCAATGCCAATTGTTTGTCGTCATTGGCTTATAAGGGAATCTCGAAGAACATCGCCGAAACTTTCTCACGAATATTTCATAGCGTCACATCTAGATAGTATTTTCGTAATATACCGTCTTGGTTTACTTAGATTGGCTAGTAGACTAGCTAGGCGGCACTGACACTAGTCAAACAGCCTACACTCTTGCACAGTCCCTATACCCGCAAGACGAAATGCAAAGGCATCATACGGGGAATCATGTGTGTGACAAATTATGTACATTTCATAGGCATTCGAAACTGCCCGGCAGATACTGTCGAAAGTCATCTGATCTCGTGCATTAATGGTGTAGAGATTTTACAGCTCTCGACTGTTAACCTTGATTCGCCGGACGTGTGACACAGCACATACTATAGGATGGTTGACCGCTCAAATAGTCCCCCCTAGTATTTCTCCATGATCAGGAGATAAAATATATATCTGAACGAACTAATGTTGTCTTGAATCTCTGCCCCTCGAAGATCTCGTCTAATTTAAGGTGTTCCTCCTGACTATACATCTCAAGCCGATTTCCATGGCAACGGAAGTCCTACAGCTGAAGTGCCCTGCTCGTAGTGTCGGGCTGATACAATGCTTAAAACAATATGATTAATATTGATTCCTAACAGTGCGTTCGAGTCACTACATCCTACATTTCAATACGAGAACGTGCCAATGTTTCATAGCCTTATAACTCAAATTCCAGCATCAGTTCATCTCCCGTGACGCAGCACACGATATTTGCTTTGAATTTAGACGAACAAAACACATATCAATCTTACTGCGCAACTACGTCACATCTCGTGTAATAAGCAGGGAGATGGTGGTCAATGCATTATAGCAAGTCTAATGTCAGGATGCAGACTTCTAGTTCATTTGCTCCTACTTCACTTAATGTGGACTGACTGTAGTATGAGTGAAGTCATTGTCCTACTTCAGTCAATGGGGACTGACTTTAGTGTGAGTGAAATCATTGTCCTACTTCAGTTAATGGGGACTGACTGTAGTATGAGTGAAGTCATTGTCCTACTTCAGTTAATGTGGATTGAGTGTAGTGTGAGTGAAATCATTGTCCTACTTCAGTTAATGTGGACTGACAGTAGTGTGAGTGAAATCATTGCCCTACTTCAGTTAATGTGGACTGAGTGTAGTGTGAGTGAAATCATTGTCCTACTTCAGTTAATGTGGACTGACAGTGGTGTGAGTGAAATCATTGTCATACTTCAGTTAATGTGGACTGACTGTAGTGTGAGTGAAATCATTGTCCTACTTCAGTTAATGTGGACTGAGTGTAGTGTGAGTGAAATCATTGTCCTACTTCAGTTAATGTGGACTGACAGTGGTGTGAGTGAAATCATTGTCATACTTCAGTTAATGTGGACTGACAGTGGTGTGAGTGAAATCATTGTCATACTTCAGTTAATGTGGACTGACTGTAGTGTGAGTGAAATCATTGTCCTACTTCAGTTAATGTGGACTGAGTGTAGTGTGAGTGAAATCATTGTCCTACTTCAGTTAATGTGGACTGACAGTGGTGTGAGTGAAATCATTGTCATACTTCAGTTAATGTGGACTGACAGTAGTGTGAGTGAAATCATTGTCCTACTTCAGTTAATGTGGACCGACAGTAGTGTGAGTGAAATCATTGTCCTACTTCAGTTAATGTGGACTGACAGTGGTGTGAGTGAAATCATTGTCATACTTCAGTTAATGTGGACTGACAGTAGTGTGAGTGAAATCATTGTCCTACTTCAGTTAATGTGGACTGACAGTGGTGTGAGTGAAATCATTGTCATACTTCAGTTAATGTGGACTGACTGTAGTGTGAGTGAAATCATTGTCCTACTTCAGTTAATGTGAACTGACAGTGGTGTGAGTGAAATCATTGTCATACTTCAGTTAATGTGGACTGACTGTAGTGTGAGTAAAATCATTGTCATACTTCAGTTAATGTGGACTGACTAGTGTGAGTGAAATCATTGTCATACTTCAGTTAATGTGGACTGACTGTAGTGTGAGTGAAATCATTGTCATACTTCAGTTAATGCGGACCGACAGTAGTGTGAGTGAAATCATTGTCATACTTCAGTTAATGTGGACTGACAGTAGTGTGAGTGAAATCACAAATTTACAGTCCACACTGCAGACAATGAGCTCACTCACAGGCTATTTAATGGTCTGCATACTGAAAGTATGATAAATCCACACAACTGAAGTAGCGACAATGACTACCACTGTCAAGTCCACATTAACCAGTAGACAAATGACGTACCTACTGTGCCAATGTGACTGACTGTAGTGTGAGTAAAATCATTGTCATACTTCAGTTAATGTGGACTGACTAGTGTGAGTGAAATCATTGTCATACTTCAGTTAATGTGGACTGACTATGTGAGTGAAATCATTGTCATACTTCAGTTAATGTGGACCGACAGTAGTGTGAGTGAAATCATTGTCATACTTCAGTTAATGTGGACTGACAGTAGTGTGAGTGAAATCATTGTCCTACTTCAGTTAATGTGAACTGACAGTGGTGTGAGTGAAATCATTGTCATACTTCAGTTAATGTGGACTGACTGTAGTGTGAGTAAAATCATTGTCATACTTCAGTTAATGTGGACTGACTGTAGTGTTTGTGAGTGAAATCATTGTCATACTTCAGTTAATGTGGACTGACAGTAGTGTGAGTGAAATCATTGTCCTACTTCAGTTAATGTGAACTGAGTGTAGTGTGAGTGAAATCATAGTCCTACTTCAGTTAATGTGGACTGACAGTAGTGTGAGTGAAATCATTGTCCTACTTCAGTTAATGTGGACTGAGTGTAGTGTGAGTGAAATCATTGTCATATTTCAGTTAATGTGGACTGACTGTAGTGTGAGTGAAACCATTGTCCTACTTGAGTTAATGTGGACTGACAGTAGTGTGAGTGAAATCATTGTCCTACTTCAGTTAATGTGGACTGACAGTAGTATGCGTGAAATCATTGTCCTACTTCAGTTAATGTGGACTGACAGTAGTGTGAGTGAAATCATTGCCCTACTTCAGTTAATGTGGTCTGACAGTATTGTGAGTGAAATCATTGTCCTACTTCAGTTAATGTGGACTGACTGTAGTGGGAGTGAAATCATTGTCCTACTTCAGTTAATGTGGACTGACAGTGGTGTGACTGAAATCATTGTCATACTTCAGTTAATGTGGACTGACTGTAGTGTGAGTGAAATCATTGTCATACTTCAGTTAATGTGGACTGACTGTAGTGTGAGTGAAATCATTGTCATACTTCAGTTAATGTGGACTGACAGTAGTGTGAGTGAAATCATTGTCTTACTTCAGTTAATGTGGACTGACAGTGAAATCATTGTCATACTTCAGTTAATGTGGACTGACTGTAGTGTGAGTGAAATCATTGTCATACTTCGGTTAAGGTGGACTGACTGTAGTGTGAGTGAAATCATTGTCATACTTCAGTTAATGTGGACTGACAGTAGTGTGAGTGAAATCATTGTCCTACTTCAGTTAATGTGGACTGAGTGTAGTGTGAGTGAAATCATCGTCCTACTTCAGTTAATGTGGACTGACTGTAGTGTGAGTGAAATCATTGTCCTACTTCAGTTAATGTGGACTGACAGTAGTGTGAGTGAAATCATTGCCCTACTTCAGTTAATGTGGACTGACAGTATTGTGAGTGAAATCATTGTCCTACTTCAGTTAATGTGGACTGACTGTAGTGGGAGTGAAATCATTGTCCTACTTCAGTTAATGTGGACTGACAGTTGTGTGAGCGAAATCATTGTCCTACTTGAGTTAATGTGGACTGATAGTAGTTTGAGTGAAATCATTGTCCTACTTCAGTTAATGTGGACTGACAGTAGTGCGAGTGAAATCATTGTCCTACTTTAGTTAATGTGGACTGACTGTAGTGTGTGTGAAATCATTGTCCTACTTCAGTTAATGTGGACTGACTGTAGTGTGAGGGAAATCATTGTCCTACTTCAGTTAATGTGGACTGACTGTAGTGTGAGTGAAATCATTGTCCTACTTCAGTTAATGGGGACTGACTGTAGAATGAGTGAAAGCATAGTCCCACTCAAAAGTGCCAAACTCCATGCTGAGAAATTGTGATCCATTATCGCTCGTCACTTCATCCGGCATTCTACATAGTCCATGAGTTAGGCAAGTTGTCGGTACTATCTCGGCCGGCAAAACTTCGATCTTTTATTTTCGTTAAGTTTACATAACAAGTTTTGATGTATGATAGACATTTCGAAGTGGAATTATGAACATACAGCTTTGGGCCTTGTTTGCCAATTGTTTATAAGGGGTGATGAACATTATTTATCAATTTTATTTGGAAATCTATCATATTTACTTTCAAAAAGTATGCGAATGTATTTTGATATTGAAGCAATCTACCTCCGAATTCAACTGGAGTTTGTATTTAATCACATAATATATTATACAATTAACTATAACGGTAATTATTTTAAAACAATTTCCACATTTATATCGTGTGAATGCAGTGGGAACAGATTTCCATAGAAATTTGGCCAGAGGCAAAATACTAGGCTTAAACAATATTCGCTTGCCATCAATGCCATTACAAAACTATCTAATATATGTTGAAGACGTTGTTTACACAGAGTAATAAAGGGGTACACATATACAAGGGAGTATTCATCATGTTAACTGCCAGTCTTACATGTCTACCACATCAAAATGAGATCCCCGGACATCAAATTTCCACAAAAAAACATCACAATTTGTCCGCCCTGATGACACTGACAAATCAAATTTCGGGTCTGGGTCTTTCCATTGGTGGCACATGCAAACAGGTTCACCTTCTATATAAAAACTAGATTTTCTTCTCCAAGAATTACCGTTTTCCAGTTTTACTGCTATACCCAGCAACAATATCTTGTTACCTATCTATAGAACAAATTCGTCAGATATGGCTTTCTGGAACTCCAGATACCTTGGTGACGACATTGTCTGAGACTAAATTCACCTCCCGGTATGAACACTGAACGATATCATGAAACGAGATTTCCCTTTGGTATCCGAATATGACGGTGGTTGAATAGCTTTCAATTGGTAAATGTGCATTTCCTTCTGACATCAAGCCGTTCTCTGAAGAGTAACCATATCGCATTTTGTCGAGGCAAGTACGCTAGTTTGAAGATCAGGGAAGTTTGCGGTCACTTATTATATATATTTCTCCACTATACACAAATTGTTGAACTTCATTGCACCCGAAAAGTGATAGTTCGACTGGATTTGCTCAATCCAAATAAGCAAAGACGGGAGAATCTATAGATATCCAGCTATTTAAGAACTGTACTTTCGTTCCTGTTTTCAATGCAACAATCTATTCTTTTCTGAATTCGTCCTCATGGAATGATCCAAAAGACTTTCTTGATTGCATTGTCTGATCTGTTCGTATTTTGAATTGAATTGAATTGAATACTTTATTCACCATACAGGAACATGTGCATCAAATATTTAGCTAATTTATAATAATGGTACATATGGCGGGAATAAAACCCTAAAGGGCTTGTTTTATCCCAGGAATTAATATATTGAGCAACAGTGTTTAGCAGTGAGTGTATAGTATATAATTTAAACAGATTGGTGAATAAAGATAAGTAAAGATATAGTGTCAGTCATGGCATGTGGTGAACATATACTACGTATTCATGGGCAAAGATAAATATAGGTTTGGCAGTGACAGTCATGGCATGTGTAGTGGACATATTTCATACATTATATAATATCCAAGTATATAGATCTTACGTTATAACAGTAGATATAAATAAATTAATATTAGGTGGTGGCATTATTATGACAGGACCGATATACACACACGTGAGCAACAGACAAAATGCATATTCGGGACCATCTTAGAACACTGCATCAATAAGATGTTTCCTTACTTCGCGTTTGAATAATGATGTTGACGTTATAGATTTCAAGTTGGAGGACAAAGCGTTCCAGGCTCGGGGGCCTTTCAGTTTGACGGTGAAGAATTTGAATTGCGACGAACAGAGTTCTCTGTAAAGATTGAGATTTGAATGCCTGGTCGGGTAGTGGTGTATTGCCGACTGTTTAGTAAAGTAGGTAAGATATAAAGAGGGAAGAAAGACTTTGAGGTAAATGAATTTGTGAACAAATATTAAAGTGAGGTAATCATTAATTTTTGTCAAGATATTGAGGTAAGATATTGGTTTGCTTGAAAAGAGGCATTGTATGAGAATACTTATCGCTCAAGCTAATTATCCTAATAAGTCGTTTTTGCAGTAAGACAAGTGGTTGTAGATGAGAAGGGAACGTGTTAGCCCAGACCAGATTACAATACGAAGTGTAAGAACAAAATAATGAGTACTACAACATAGTTAACGTCTGTCTATTGAGCCAGTGTTTAATATTGTTAATTACACCAATGTTTCTGGATAATTTTGAGCATAGTTCATCGATGTGTGTTTTCCAGTTGAGCCTATCATTGAAGTAAATTCCCAGGAATTTATAACTATTAACTTGTACGAGCTCATTGTCAGGAATAGAGAGCTTTGGAAGGCTTGAGGGTGAATTTCGAGTTGGTTTTATGATGATGTACTTTGTTTTCAGAATATTGAGTGATAATTTCTTGCAGGAGAACCATTCTTGGAGCTTGCGAAGTTCATCAGACATTGTTTGAATTAAAATGGTTGGATATGTTGTACTTGTGTCGTTGGCAAAAAGTATAATATGAAGAACATCGGAGACACTGACAATATCATTTATATAAATCGAAAAAGGGATAGGACCGAGTGTTGAGCACTGTGGCACACCACAGGAAATCGATTGGGGAACTGATAATGTGCTATTCAGAGATACACACTGGGTTCTAGAAGTTAGATAACTACGAAACCAGTCGTTGGTTGGTCCCCTGAAACCATAATAATCGATCAATTGATCATATAAAGAGTGCAGCCAAAGAAGTTGAGTAATTGGCGCGAAATCCAAATTGATTTGGGCATATTATGTTATTTTCTTCTAGAAAGGAGTTCGTTCTGTTGGTCACAAGTTTCTCTAATATCTTACTAAAGCATGGAAGAACAGATATAGGCCTATAGTTAGACATGGAGTTAGTATCACCAGTTTTGAAGACAGGAGTGACTTTGGCAATCTTAAGATCATCTGGGACTAACCCCGTTTAGAACGATAAGTTCATGATTGAAGATATTGAAGCAGAAATGTGCTTTGAAACAGGTTTAAGCAGTGACAAGCGGATCCCGTCAGTGCCCGGTGATCCCTTCTTCAGTTCAGCGATAACATTAACAATTTCCTGTGGTGTGCACGGTGCTAAGAACAGTTTCTCTTCGTTGGCCCACAATCGTGCGTCTGGTTATAACATCATATGAAACTTATTAAGCCGATTAAAGACACTTTGTGGGACTTAGTGCTATGGCTATCACGAGAGGATGATTGTTTTCAACCACAATGCACGCAGAACAACCCATCTCGGACATTTTATATTGGAATACTGTCGGCGCCGGATTTATCCCAAATGGGGGGTTGCTGAACAAATCGTCTAAAAGGCACGTCAAACGCACAAAGACCAACACCTCTAACCATCTCCATACACAGAACCTCCTGTTTCTTCTGGGATGGATGTACTAACGCTTTTATTGCAGCAGTTAATGTGGAGACTATGAATTATCCACACGGCACCGGCTTAAGCGGAATTAGATACGATAGATCGGGAACTGTGATGACAGATCAGTTCGAACAACTCGTATGATGTTAATGGATGAGAATCGTGGACGTCTGATGGAGTAAACACCTCAACATTGGATAACCCGGTAAATGCAAGAATACCCATATAAACTAACCTGTAATATCCGACGTCGTACGGCATACATTTCCCTCCAAAACAATGGACCTACATATATTATTCGAGTGACCCAGTAGCTAGGTCTGAATATTCTTCAGCTAACTCTTAGTAATGCTGTGTTTAGCTTTTATTTTCTAATTGTTTCTGGATAAGTGAGCGTATGCTTGTGACGGTCGGCTCTGAGGTCAACGCTCTGTACATAGCCTATTTGAGCTACAGTCGTTCGAACTACCTGTTAAGAAGATGATGCTTGGTCTGCGTTGGGCCTAACCGACCTCTGTTCATCAGTCTCCCATTGGAAATAAATCCGGCACCGAAAGTATTCCAAATATAACGTCTAAGAATTAGCACTCTATCAATATTTCGTCAATTATTGTGATCCGTTTGAGCAGATGTGTCTGCAGAGCTATTACAAGTCCGCTTAAGCGGATGATGGAAACATTGTGTTGTCCACATGAACAACTGAAATAAAAGCTTGTGTGAGATATATGACATCACAGGAATCACTCTTCATTCTTCGATGTCTTTGTCTTGTCAGTACGCCGACAGTTTGCATACCACCATGTCATATTATTTCCAAATTTGGTGAACTGGGCAACATATATATATATATATATATATATTATTTCGATCAATGTTGTGAATGTGATGAATCATACGTAGAAGTTTGCAGCTTTATGCTCCAACGATGGTGATGTATCCATTTCAACATTGTGGAATGCAATAGTCTATACCTCGCATATATGACAACATGGTAGATCTACTACAGCTATAGGAGCGATTTGATGGTCATAATGTGAGTTCGGGGAAGTATATGATTTTCTCACGAATCTTGGTGTTGAGCGAGTTGTCCTAGTATAAACATGATAATATGAAATTAAGTTTGGATCTTGTACGCTGCTGTAACGGGACCCGAACATTGATTCTCTCACGCTGCCCGTGATATTGTTTGTAGTTATATTCTCATGAAATAATCTTTATTTGGAGACAAGCTTTCAGCAAACCAACAAAGAAACAGTCATCAGCATCGCTAGTCTCTATATTCTTCAATTTCTCGGACCTTTTTTCACATATTCGCATTTGCATTAGCTGACCATGGCATTTTGTGTGTCATGTTTATTCCGCATTTGCGTCAGTCGTAGCAGTGTTCGTTTCATTGTCAACATTGATTGCGTTGTTCTTGTTCTCCCTGATGATCCTGTGTGTTCTAACCATGCTTTTTTCAGTCCATATTTCTGAGCATGTAGTTACTTTTGGCCAATCGCCAATTCCGAATATTCAAGATTTTCTCTGTGTTTTGTGATTTTCGTTATTTTTGATATGACTTCAACTTATCTGTTTGACTTTAGCTTGCCACGCGTTTAATGGGCGTCAATGAAAGCTCTTCTTCTCGACAGCTCTCATCATTCATATACTTTACATTTTTTGCCCATTCGCTCCGATCCAGATAAAAGGATAATTGCATTTGTCAGCTTTTTTGAGTCCCACATAGTATCGCTATATATAGGAGACTGCTACAAAGCGATTACTCTATAGTAGATCAATGGAAATATAACATGTCATTTTAGGGGATAATAATACGACATTCTACCAAAATATATCGAAGTGATTCCTGTGGTGTTCTGTATCTCAGCCACGGTTTTATTGTAGGTACTTCGACACGTCCATCTAGTCTGTTGGCAGCCAGACGACGAAGAACGAACATGGATTCCGCGCAGAGTCATTGGATATATCACACGAGGTTTAATATCCCAAAATGTGTAAACTGATCTTAGATTAAGAAGAATCCGCTTAACCCTACCAGGCCTGGTGGAAGGCATTATAGCCCCCAGCAAACTTTCTGCGCTATCTCCTTAACGACAAAAAATTGAAGCTGACACTCCGCCACTTCGTAGCTTATCATATTGGGGTCATTTTGAAGCTATTTGCATAACCGCCCGAGCAGACGATCATGGGAATATTGAAAATGGCTGCCATGTGCGGTACCAGAAAAGTGATGTTCTTGTCATTTTGCTTCAAAATTATTGCTTTTTCTCGTGAAAAGTTGAGAAAAACTATTTTATTCCACATTAGACTAATATTTCTACTTTATCCTGCAGTTTTTGCGGAGAAATTACAAAAATATAAAATACTTTTGTTTTCAAAATGACATTACTGTGAGGTCATGAAAGCGATCATCTTGGATTTTTATTTATTTTTTACCTTCTCTATTAGAACCTAACCGAAGGGTATGGTATGGTAAGTTTAGCCCTCTAGCTCAAGGGGTAAGAAGAATAATTCAGGTGAGCCGAAATGGCCCCATCCCCGAGGTCTGAACAGGTCCCAAAAAAGCCCAGGCCAGATAGTGGTCTTTATTACAGGTCACCATGTTGAACTGGAACGATATGCAAGAGGTGGGAAGAATTGACGACGTCTGGTGCCAAACAAGCAACCATATGACTATACCGGAAAGCATCCCTCGGCACTTAACATTCAGACCCGAGAATACGGCGGATTCGTGGACGTAGCCTTAGTATCTCCGACACGCTTTTATTGCAGCTGTTCATGTGGAGACTATGAAGTATCCAATACGGCCCCTACCACCGGCTTAAGCGAAATTAGATACGCTAGCTCGGGAGCCGTGATGACAGATCAGCTCAAACAACTCATCTGATGTTAATGGATGAGCATCGTGGATGAAGTAAACCTGGTGAATGCAAGAATACTCAGAGAAGATAAACTGTAATGACCGAAGTCGTTCGGCTTAAATTTTCCCACCAAAACAATAAAACTACATATATTTGTCAAGTGACATGTATAAAGAGCGGCCATGGGGACTAACATTTCACCAGCATAATCCTGCTATATACAGATAATAAATTAGAGCGATATGCAATGCAATGCTTGATTCGGGAAACGCACAAAGCATTTCGGAAACTGAACATCCGTCATTGAAACACTTTGAATGTGTAAGATCACGTATTATGATTCTAAACGTTTTTTGGAACATCTGTTTCACCGGGATGTCATAATAGTTCTGCAAGTTTCATTAGACTCTTAGCTGACAGTAATTGAGATTCGCTGTCCACGAAGGCGTATACGGAGGACTCCATCCTCGACGGGTCACACATACGTTCTTGAACTTTGAGTAAGATGTTCTCGAATATCTACAATAAATCTCATGAATGATAATAAAACGCAGCACTTTCTCGTTCAGCGAGAGACTATCAAATAATTGAACATACACAAATGTTTTAGTCAATATAAACAATACGTGTTTCAAACAAAAATCTGATATGCAACACTGTTTTCTGTACACTGTAGATGCCCTAGAACTGTCAGTAATGTTGTTTTTTTTGGAAACTGACATCTTGAACAGTCACAAACATGTTCCTGTATTCGCAAACACGTTCCGGAATACTCACAACATGTTCCGGAATATCCACAACACGCTCCGGAATATCCACAAAAATGTTTTCGAACCGTCACTAAAACGTTCTTGAATAATCAGTAAATTTTGACCACTTGACGCTTGCAAACCTGAGGATACCGCGACGACCGATCAAACAGAACACTCCTCGCATTAGTGAGATATGTAAGTGATGGGGAAAACTGACGACGTCTGGAGACTAAAAAGCAATCATATGACTTTAGTGGAAAACCTCCCTCAATTTCTCACATTCTGACTAGAATATGTAGAATTCCAAGACGCAGCCTTGGTATTTCAGCCGCGCTTTTTGTTTATTTTAAAGTGTTGGCGTTGAAACTATGACGTAACAACACGTCCCCTAGAATCGGATTAATCGGAATTAGATACGCTAGCTCGGGATCTGTGATGAGAGAGGAGTTCAAATAAGTAACATGTCTGATGTTATTAGTTGAGCTGCGAGTGCGTCTGATGGAGTAAACGCCTCAACATGGGGAAGACATGGTAAAGGCAAGAATACCCAGAAAAACTAACCTATAATACCCGAAGTCATGCGGTAAATTTCCCACCAAAACAAAGAACATACATATATCTGTCGAACGACATGTACATGGGGTGGGCCTCGGGGAGTAACAGTCCACCAGCAGAATCCTTTCATATACAGATGATACATTGGAGAGATATGTAAGAGATGGAAAAAATCGAGGACGTTTGGCGACTAAAAAGCAACCATATGACTCCACAGGAAATCCTACCTTGGAACATCACATTCATATTAGAATACGGAAGATTCTCTGTCGTAGTCTACGTATCCCAAACTGTGCTTTTATTGCAGCTGTTCGTGTGGAAATATGAACTACCCACACGGCCGGCCCCTAGCACCGGCTAAGCGGAATTGGATACGCTGGTTAGGGAGCTGTGAAGAGAGAGCAGCTCAAATAAGTAACTTATCTGATGTCAATGGATGAGCGTCGAAGGCGTTTGATGAAGAACGCATCAACATGGGGTAAACATCGTAAACGCAATAATACCCAATACAACTAACCTGTAATGCCCGTCGTCGTACTGTAAACTTCCCACAAGACATTTAACCTACATATATTTGTCAAATGACAAGTATATAGGGCAGGACTCGGGGATTAACGGTCCACCCCAGAATCCTACCATGATGGTAAAAATTGACGACGTCTGGTGGCTAAAATCAACTTTATGACTCCACAGGAAAGCCACCCTCGGTACCTCACATTCAGACTAGAATACTAATACGGGACCTTAATTGGTATCTCAGCCGCGCTTTGAAAGCAATAGGAGCAATGTCTCAAAACACACCAACTTCCATGTCTTCTCTACCGGCTACACCCTTGCTCACAAATTGTCTACGGCTTCATGGTACTGCATGGCCCGGCCCTGTAAACTTTGAGCTAACTATAATCCCCAGAGGAGAATTTTGTTGACAATGTTTATCTGAAAGCCCAACTTATTACCTGTTGTCTGCATTTTGGGCAAGGGGCGTTTACCTTTTAGAGCCTTTCAAATTTGGGTACCCCTAACGTTCAATACTGAATGACAAAGATTGGTGGTAGGGTAATAGGGTTTTTTTCAGTCTATTATGTCATCAAACGCTAACATGTTTGATATCAATTTGTGAATGAATGAATGAAGTCTAACACAGTGCGTCATGTAGACGAATATATCTGAAATTGAAGTCAGTCATAATATAATGCATCCAGGAAGTCACAATCATCGTCTAATTGAGTGCTGTTTTGAGTTAAATCATGACATTCAGAAAACTTTGATCATTTATAGAAAGATGACCTGAGATCTCTAGGATGGTACAGTCACTTCTTTATTTCCACACCAGGCCAATTTTCATTTCAGAAAAAAAATCACTGATAGTAAGAAGTTAACAGACAGACCAGAAAAGGGGATGTCCATTGTTGTCAATATTATCATATTATGGTGTGATACTCATACCATGCATGTGACAAATATGTTTAAACTTGTGATAATGCTGTCAGAGTTCTTGTCCATCGAACACACCAAATATTACATGATTTTTTTTAACATCAGTGTATGAGATTTGAACCCTTCATATTACGCTGACGGCACCTAAAATGTTTTCGGGGGAGGCAAAATATGAACTCTGATCATTAGTAATACATGTCCAATACATTTCAAGGTGCTTGGGATAAAGGTACTATGATTATTGATAAGGATCTAAAAGTTCATAGAAGGGCGATTTTGTCATTTCGAAGAATGTTGTCAAATTATGTCGTCATTTTGGCATCATAATCACCTTCAACAAGTGCAACACATATATGGCCTTTCCAGCAATACCAAAATAATTTGAAGTACTTTATCAAATCACATGGTATTTTTCTATCTTTACCCCAATTCCAGAACTGTGTTCGTGCCTGATAATTTGACCACATTTCATTATGATTACAGCACCTAAAACATGTTTTCTTAGAGACGAAAATAATCTCGATCATCTGATAGGCATGTCCAATGTATTTCCAGACGAACTAGCAAAACTAGTTCGATCATTTATGATACTGATCACAGAATCCAGCGGAGGGCGAAAATATCATTTTGAACAACGTTGACATATTATGATATCATCATGCAGTCAAACATGTTTAAATGTCATATATTCATTTAGGGCTTTATATCACCTTCACAAATCAACAAATATGCCATACATTAAAACACACTGACTTGTCATATGGCGTTTTTCTATCTATACCCCCATTTTAGAATTGTATTAGTGCTTGAAAACTCGACCAACCCTAAACATGTTTTCACGAGGACAGAAAATGATCTCCGATCACCAGTAATGCATGGTCAATACATTTCTATCTGATTTGAGCTGAAAATATGTGATTGTTCATGATATTGATAATGTGGTTCATAGAATTTTCATTTCATTTCAAGCTTTATTTATAGTCGGTGTTCAAACATACAAACATTAGCTCTTAGGTTAGTCTTACCGACTTATCAGAAAAGAAATCTAAAACTATAGGATAAAATAAACATACATATATATATATCACATAAATGACGGGGTGTACTATCACAGTTAACATGCTATATGGTATAGAATTCATGAGATAAAAAGTAATAATAGATAAAAGCATACAGCTGACATACATGGATAAACTAACTAGTTTTCACATGGAACAGAGGAGAGCGAAAATGTGTCACTTGGATGTAATGTTACATGTTGTCACATTATGACGTCTTTGAGACACCATTGTAACATCATAATCGCATCAAACATGTTTAAATATGATAGACATTTAGTTCATTATATAAGCTTCCCAAAAATACCAACTATATTACAGTTTCAAGCAATCATAAGTAATGCATGCCCAATATATTTTTAGATATTTTGAACCGAAATAATGTGATTATTTATTATATTGATCATAAAGTGCAGAGGTGAAAATTTCATTTTGAACATGTCACATCATGATGTTATCATATGACATCATAATCGTTTATATAATGTTTAAATGTGTGATAATCATTTAGTGCGTTATATAGCCTTTCTAGAAAAACCAAATATACCACAGTTTGAAGTATTATAACTATTCACATGGTGCTCTGCTATCTTTATCCTCATTTAAAAAAATTGAGATTCGTAAGCCCCATATATACCAAACGCTTCATGGCCAGAGTGCGAACAAGTGGTTTTCAACTTGACATATGATAGGCTGTCAGAATTATATAGTCGGCAAAATCCCCCAGTTGAGGGAGGTGAACTCACGGTCTACTGGCACTGTCTGGCGTTAGTAGTAGGTAGCAACTCGCTCGATTATTGTTTTCCGGGGAGGTAACTCTTGGTGCCCTTTTTTCCAGGTTAAAGGTATAGGGCACGCCCCATCGCCTTTCACCTCTGGGGCGCCTGGGGCGCCAGGGGGCGCCACCAGCTCAAGGTCACGTGGAGGTCAAAAGTAGTTCCGGCAACCTGTAACCTTTGTATTCCTCGGCGCACAGAACGTAGTCCCATGTCAACCAGGTGACTTCCAATGTTAATGTATACGGGGAATGCCTAAAAAGAGTATGGGAATAGACGTTTTGTGCCCGGGGTGGGTCCCTAGTGGACCGAATGGGTCGAGTGAGGTGTCAAAGTGAAGCGCTCCTCGAGGGCCATTCAGTCATGGGTGGGTGCATGTAAAATTAGGATTTTTTCCCGAAAATATAAAAAGCGAAACACGGACTTTACCCCTAAAATAGGGGAAAACCCCTATCAACTCTAGCCAAAAGGGCTAATATCGGTCCCCGGGCTTATCGGGGCCTGCCTATCAAATCAATGGGGTGGGTGCATGTAAAATTAGGATTTTTTCCCGAAACTATAAAAAGCGGAATACGGACTTTACCCCTAAAATAGGGGAAAACGCCTATCAACTGTAGCCAAAAGGGCTAATATCGATCCCCGGGCTTATCGGGGCCTGCCTATCAAGTCAATGGGGTGGGTGCATGTAAAATTAGGATTTTTTCCCGAAACTATAGAAAGCGGAACACGGACTTTACCCCTAAAATAGGGGAAAACCCCTATCAACCCTAGCCAAAAGGGCTAATATCGGTCCCCGGGCTTATCGGGGCCTGCCTATCAAGTCAATGGGGTGGGTGCATGTAAAATTAGGATTTTTTCCCCGAAACTATAAAAAGCGGAATACGGACTTTACCCCTACAATAGGGGTCTGTATTATACAATATAAGGGAAAATGCCTGTATGGGGTATGGGGATGGTCAGTTTTTTTCGTGGGCTTTACTATGGCTTCTGGGGTCTCGTTTTTCTCGTTTCGCCAAGAAAATGACAATGGGAAGGGTCCCGGAGCGAATCGGTGAAATTTTTGGGAAAAGTCACCGAGGTCTGTATATAAGCTCATACTGGCTATATGGGGGGGAGGGGTGGTCAATTTTTTTTGTGGGTGTTACTATGGCTTGTGGGGTCTCGTTTTTCTCGTCTCACCAAGAAAAACACGATGGGAGGGGTCCCGGAACGAATCGGTGAAATTTTTGGAAAAAGTCACCGAGGTCTGCATAAAGGCCCATAGGCTGGCCATGGGGGGTATAGGTTCAACCTGGGAAATTCACACACGTTCATTGTGATATGGGTTGTGGGGTCTCATTTTTCACGTCTCGTCATTTAGAACACAATGGGAGGGTTCCCGGAGCGAATCGGCCAAATTTTTGGGAAAAGTCACCGAGGTCTGTATATAGGCCTATAGGCTGGCTATATAGGGGTATAGGTTCAACCTGGGAAATTCACACACGTTCATTGTGAAATGGGTTGTTTGGATTTGTTTTTCACGTCTCGTCATTTAGAACACGATGAGAAGGGTCTCGGAGCGCAACGGTGAAATTTTTTGAAAAAGTTCACCGAGGCCTGGGTAGGCCCATAGGCCTATACTGCATGGCTATGGGGGTATAGGCCCATACGGGGTGGACGTTTTGGGGTCTAGGTGAGCCCCTAATGATCCTATGATGTGGTATGAGGTCTTATTTTGAAGCTCTCGTGGAGGAGCATCCGACTGCACTAATGGTTCGTCCGTTTTCAATATTTTGCGCATGCGCAGTCTGGCCGTAGTATAGAAAGCAGGCCTTTTGGGTGGTATGTGGGTGTGTGTTTGGGGTAGAGATGGACCGCCATGGGTCCGAATGGGTCGTGGAAGATGCCAAAGTGAAGCTTGTGTGGGGTAGTCAGAATGGCGTGTTTTTAAATGCAAGTCGCGTCAATCTGCGCTTGCGCAGTTGGTTGTAGTAAGTAAAGTGGCCATTTTGAGGCAGTGCAGGAAGGTATTTGGTGTCGAGATGGACCATCCTTGGTCCGAATGCGTCCTGGGAGGTATCATTTTGTAGCTCTCGGGGTGTAGACCCCGATTTCGGGGCTGCCCACGTCACCTGTGACGTCATCAGTACGAGTAGTAGCGAAAGTGGACATTTTAGGGCACTGAAGGATAATATTTGGGGTAGAGCGGGACCATCTTTGGTCCGAATGCGTCGTGGGAGGTGTCATGTTGTAGCTCTCGGGGGGTACACCCCGATTTGAGGCATGTCCGCAGCATCTGTGACGTCATCGGTGACGTCATCAGTACGAGTAGTAGCGAAAGCGGGTATTTTGGGGCAGTGAAGGAAGGTATTTGGTGTAGAGATGGACCATCCTTGGTCCGAATGCGTCGTGTGAGCTGTCATCTTGTAGCAACGCCCGCCAACACCAAGCTCAATGCTTCAACGACCTGGTGAAATAGCTCAGAAGCTCTGATTTTCTAGATATGCCATGGAATTGTCACTCATTCTTCGAAATGCAGTGAAGTCCGTCGTTACGCCTTAACAGACCGGAGACAGTACAACAACAACAACAAGGATGAGACATGAGAGAACAACAACAACAAGAAGTTTTTTCATATAGTTTATTCTCCCCAATGTTACATCATACCCACGCTGGGGGGAGCCGCGTTGGGTATATTTACAATTCAAGAAGATTCTTGTCCAATCAGAGGCCACCATTTGCATGTTTCATATTCGTTCCTGTCCGTTAGATGTATTCTTGTCCAATCAGAAGTCTCCATTTCAGAAAGTTCCATCTTCGGCCATGTTCGCTTTGAACCGTTTATTCTAATCATCGTCGGGCAGCCCAGGATACCGTTGAGGCAACATATCCTCAGATAGTCGTTTGTGCATTCTGAGTATCTATCAGTGCATGGGTGAATACATTCACCCTATGGGAATATTCCGTAGTTTGGTCACGAAGAACGTAACATTGGTCACACTCTCCACTGTCCACTTGGCGTTGGGGCGTTGTTGTTGGGCCCATTCCAAGGGATCCACGGTGTCCAGTTTCTCCAGCATCGTCTCTAGCGACGCCCGGTTAATGATGGTAAACGGTTGGTCAAATACCCGGATGTTACTGCTCGGGTAAATGTATCGGACTTGATCTGTCTCCTTATGCTGCAGTACATAACCAAACGCCAGATTTAATTTGAAGGACGTAGCTTGGTCATTGAAGATGGCTTCCACGTAGTTGCGTAGACGGGTGAGGTCAGTCAGTCGGTAACCTCCGTGTCCCTTCGGGCACCTCCGTAACTACCCGGCTGTTCCCGTGTAAACCCGGATGGATCTCCGTGTCTCTTCGGTGACCTCCGTGACATCTTCGGTCACCTCCGTGTCTCTTCGGTCATCTCCGTAACTACCCGGCTGTTCCCGTGTAAACCCGGATGGATCTCCGTGTCTCTTCGGTCACCTCCGTAACGTCAACGATCAACATGTAGACATATAGAGTATGTACGGCATGTTATGGTATTCATCAGTGCATGAGTGACGCATTCAGCCGATGGGGGTGGTCGGTCAGCTTGGTAACGAAAAACGTGGCATTGGTCACCCTCTCTACGACCCATTGTGTGTTGGGTGTTGTTGTTGGGCCCATTCCAAGGGATCCACGGTGTCCAGTTTCTCCAGCATCGCCTCTAGCGACGCCCGGTTAATGATGGTAAACGGTTGGTCAAATACCCGGATGTTACTGCTCGGGTAAAAATATCGGGCTTGGTCTGTGTCCTTATACTGCAGCACATAACCAAACGCCAGATTTAATTTGAAGGACGTAGCTTGGTCATTGAAGATGGCTTCCACGTAGTTGCGTAGACGGGTGAGGTCAGTCAGTCGGAAATTGTAGATATCTTGAATAGGGCGATGACGGTAGAAACATTGCCGGATCATGGGCCAATGGCGCCGATAAATGTCACTCACTGGATGGTCTTCGTGTGACAGATCGCTGGGAACATTTATGGGTTCGTCCACGAAGTGTACTTTGCCCTCCACGTCGTACAAAATCTGGCCCAAGGTCTTGTCGTCGGAATTTGACTGTTGAATTAGGGCGACATCATCATCGGCCCTCGTGCGATGGGTGGGAGTTCCCCCTGTTTCGATATTGATGCCTACGGGCTCTTCTACCTGCAAACGTGGCTGCGGAACAGGGTGTCGTGTGTGTTGGTCTCGCAGCAACTGACTGGTCAGTTTGAAAAGCCGACCACATTCTTCGCATGGACGCTTGTGTACTTCATGGCGTGCACGTGTGTGGCGCTGTAAATGATCCGGGCGCTGAAACGACAGTGTACATATCGTACAGCTATACCGGGCGGTTCCTTCGTGCTTGGTAGCCTCATGGCGGCGCAAGTCGTGCAGACGACTGAATGATTTCGAGCACGTAGTACAAGTGAACATCTTGGTGGTTGACAGAGTGTCTGATGAAACGGCCAGGCCGCTTCCCTTTTATAGCACGCTAGCTGGTATCATGTTCGGGCACCTCCGTGTCTCTTCGGTGATCTCCGTGACATCTTCGGTGACCTCCGTGTCTCTTCGGGCACCTCCGTGACATCTTCGGTGACCTCCGTGACATCTTCGGGCACCTCCGTGTCTCTTCGGCCACCTCCGTGTCTTTTCGGGAAGTGACCGAAGAGACTCGGAAGTGAACGACATTGTGGGAAAAACCCCACAGACAGGCCAGTACATGTGCTATCATGTTCACACTCCGTCACCGAAAAGACACGAACTGAAGATGGCGGACCTCGCCCGGTGGTGGTGGTGGTGGGAGCTCCCGTGTGGCAGAGCTCTTGGATCGGAGCCCTTGGAGCTCAAAGCGTGTGGAGCTCAGAGCTCGGAAGTGACATTTGCATATGACCTCTGTGAGGTCACTTCCGCTTCCGTTCACGTGACCGGAACTGACCTTTGACCCCGGCGCGCAATTTTTATCCGGTATTGTTAGCGCGCGCCGGGGTCAAAGGTCAGTCTTTGCCTTCGTACCACACGTCCTTGTCTCGCACGTTGTACCACGAGTTAGTGTATTGCATATCCACGAGTCCGCATTCCCATCGTCCAGGTAAATGCAATGGTTGCGGTAACTGGGTCACGTACTTGGCCAAGGTGTTGTCAGGAAACACATCGAGCGAACTGTTACTGGGCAACGTGAGGTAAAACATGACGACTGAGCTTTTCTGTTTCTGCTCCCGGCTTTAATAGGGTCCCCTAGTAGAGAAACTAGCAGGATTAGTAGGGGTCCCAGGTCTTGGGGCTCCCCTGCCGTCGTGATCGGCGCGGCGGTGTGGCCGGCATAGAGGTCGCATAGGGGTGAAAAGAACGTCCCCGTCGTGAGGGTGTTTTGGGAGGAGTCTGGGGTTGCCATTCACAGGTATGGGGAAGTCGAGAGGGTGCTTGTATCCAGTTCCAGCGTTCACGATTTCCTACCAATTCTCGAGGGACGTGTGTGTCTTTCAACGCTCTAGCAAAGGCTTCCCAACCCGGTGGATTAGAGTGTTTGCGAGAACGTACCGTATCGTTGATCAGATCGGTGATATGAGACCCCGGGACCGCTTGGTTTCGAATAAGCAGCTGCCCCTGGTCGGTCCAACCCATATCAGGATTCTGTTTCACCCGGTCCAACAATAAACGAGCCTTGGTCTTGAATGCCTCAGGGACACTGGCCAACACTTCCTCTTCGAGCTCAGGTGAGGCAGAGGATGAGGTTGTTGGTGTTGGTGTGGGTGGTGTGGGTAGTGTGGGTAGTGTGATCCATAAACGTCTTGTACCGGTTCAGCGTCTGATGGTAGAGTTGAATTTTCTTGTGATCGGGCATTCGGCGTTGAAGTATACTATTCATCTCTTCATCGAGGGACTGCACTTGTTGTACCGTGGCAGGAACAGGGTAGGGTGATTGCAAACTTTGTAACACTCGAGGTTCGACCAGCATCATTTTTTCGTATGTTCCATGTTAGCGTCCCAAGATGGATCCTACTAACGGTCCCAGTACGGAGGCTGCTAATGGCGCAAGGAGTGCCCCGAGAAATCCGCCTCGCTGTAACACCTGTTTCTTTTTCTTTAAACTTCCCGTCTTCTTCACCAGCGTTCGGAGACCCGTCTTGTGCCGTTGCAATTTCCCTTTCTGCAGAGGACTGAGAGGAACATTCCCTTTTAACACATTATGAGCGACTTCACACAAGCACCGTACCAATCCCGCGTCCGCCCCGCGCACCAAGGCCCGGACCACCTCCGGTGGCGCGCTGCGTAACATGCGGAGCTCCGGCGCGTGCTTCCGTATCCGCGCAGACATGATGAGAAAGTGACTGGTTTGAAGTCCGCTCTTGTTCTTTTATTTGGGTGTGTACACCGTCTGGAACTCTCCGGGAAAAATGTGGGTCCGCAATTGAAGTGCCGAAGGTGTCCCTTGTTTCAAGTCGATGAGCAGGTAACCGTGGGCCTCCTGGGTGGCATCTTCAAAGGCTTCTCGAACAAAGGCCGTGTTTTTAGGGTATATCTGTTTCGCCAGGTGCATAATTTGTGACGCGTCTCTGGGGTTTTTGAACAACACCACATACTGGGCATTCAAACTGATGTTCCTGTGCTCTTTCTCCTTACTGAAGAGATTTTGAACGATGTAGATGATACTCAGCCGACGATGATGACTTCCTTTGGTAAAAAGCCGGGTGACTCGACTATCCGTTTCGGTCATCAGATCATCCACAACCACCAACGTGTCTTCTGGGGTATCCTCTGGGGGTAATCCTTCCACCAAGGTAAGTCCAGGCCTCCATGCCAGTTCCTCGTACGCAGGCTGCCAAGCTCCATAACACCAAAGGATGCGGGCCACGGGAGGAGAAATGAGGGCTGGCTCCTCGATGAGACGTTGAATGAAGTGTGTTTTCCCCGACCCGGTCGGTCCAGCGATGAGACACGTGAAATGATGCTGCCACCACGGATCCATCTAGTTATTTGGTGTTTTGGGCTAAGCGTTCAGAGGCCCACCACCGTTGTTGCGGATCCCACCGTGGATCGTAGTCTAGAGGATACCGTTGCCGTGGTAATCGTGGTACAAGACCTACTACAGGATAGGTCTCCCTACTGAATGGAGTGGTCCTCGTGAGCCTGTTCGGGCCTAGAGTAGTGGTTGCGATGATCGGGGGGACCCTACTGAAGATTGAGGGTTGAGGGTGTCGAATGATCTCCCTGCTACCCGGAGCACCCCTCGTGATAGGTGTACTCTTCGTGGTTGCGATGTTCTCCCTGCTGAAGATGGAGGGTTCCTTCGTTGGGTGTCGAATGATCTCCCTGCTACGCGGAGCACCCCTCGTGATGGGTGTACTCTTCGTGGATGCGATGATCTCCCTACTGAACGGATCAGCTCTCGTGATGTTTGGTGCTTCGAAGATGATGGTGTTGTTGTTGTTAGCGTATTGACGTTGAGGTGGAGGGGTTGACAGGGTAGGTAGACAGGCTATCAGGTACGCCAAGTCGTAGAAGACACCTCCAAACAACACACCTAGAAGTAATATACACACGACAGTACCGACTTGTCCTTTTCGAGTACGCAGCAGTAAAGGAAGTTGTGCACTATCCATGGTACAACCTAGACTGAAGGCTGTAGGAGATGTGAGGTAGAATTTATATCCGTTTCATGTCACGGGCAGAGACCTAGGAATTAAACGAACTGGGCCAACCTTGCCATTTGACGAAATGATACGGGATGCCCCGTCGACGTTCTGTTTTCAAAATCTCCTCCACCGTGTAGTAGTCTTTCTGTGTTTTTACGACCGGTTGTAATTCTGCCTCGTAAAACGTGCCTTGCAGTGTTTCTCCTTGTAGATCTTCCAGTTGATAGACATGTGGGTTTCGGGGACTATGGCGAGCGATGACAAAATGCAGTTGGGTACGTAACTTTTCTCAAGTTGTCCTTTGACTTTACTGATCCGTACCACATCTCCGCGTTTGTAACAGGGTGAAGACCCTTCTTCAGGCGGTGAGTAGAGCGTACGGCGCACTTGATGTTCGTTGCGTTCCGTCACATCGATGGGTGCCCGTTGGATACTGCGATGACAGGCTCGATTGTACCGGCGAACCAGTTGAGGTAGCACATCGATGTACCGTCGGGTGTTTTTGGCTGTAAAATACTTGTACATCCGACCTTTCAAGGTCCGATTGAACCGTTCTACCACACAGGCTTTGGTTTCGTTGTACGTATGGAAGAAAAACACCTTCTGTTTCTTGAGAAAGGCTTGAAAGTGTCGATTGAGAAATTCTGTGCCTTCATCTGTTTGCAAATAGAGAGGTTTGCGACCTGTCTTGAAAATCTGCCGGAACGCCTGTACAAGATTCTCTCCTGTTTTGGTCCGGATGGGTACCACCCAGGCGACCTTGGATAAAATATCGATACAGGTCAACATGTACCGATGTCCATCATTGTGGGTAGCAAATCGACTCATATGGACCAAATTTGCCTGCTATTGTGCGTCTATGCCTCCTACGATGACTCGGTTACGGCGAAAATGCCGTCGGGCTGCTCGATGTAAGCTATAAGTGTCTTGGGTTTTTAACCATTCGCGAACTTCAGCTCGACTGATGCCTTGGGACTGCGCAGCTCGAGCGAGCGCTCCCACAGCGCTATAAGCGGCTGGACTGTCTGGACTGTAATACAATTCCATTAACACCTTATCCACATGTGTTGTACCCTTATCCTTTCGGGTGTCCTTACGGGTCTCCCTACGCGTGTCCCACCGGGTTCGCTTCATGATGCGACTGACGTTCTAGACTGTGTGGCTCCTATAGATATAGTACCTCATCGACAATGGGGACTACTTGTTCCAAAGCCGTCCATAGATCGGGGTCCAGGGTAAAACCACCGTCGTTCAGACAGAGGAGTCGAGCGTAAAAGGGACCGCAGAAAATGTAGACGTCGTCACACAGGTGAATGCTATCACCGTCCAGGTCACCCAACAACACGCGTTTCAAGGTAGTCCATCCTTCCGGTGACAAAGAGACGTGCGCTTTGGGTTCAGGCGTACACCAACACCTAAGTCCGCTATCGACGAGGTCCACTCGTTTGGGGTACAACAATAGAGTGCAGCCAGGTGTAAGCCTCCGGGTAGTCACAGTCCCTTCTTTCACCTCGGGGTGTAGTAAGTCATCCACCTCGGGGAGTACATCTTTCAGTGCCCTCCATAAGGGTGGACAGAGTGTGATATGGGTACCTCCACACTGTTCCAACCGGGGAAAAAGGGAATCCTCTCCAGCAGTACGTATGTGCACACCGACTTCCACGTGCATGAAATCTCTTTCTGGCTCTTTTCCCTGTAACAATCGTGTCAATAGAGTCCAGCCTGATAGCGATAACAAAATCTTCACCTTCTGCGGTACGTCTTGGACCAGCTCCAGGTGATCGTCATTGACGATGAGGTAGACGTCGGACGTCAGTTGGAATAACGCAAGCTCTGTTCCGCTCGCTGCCATGGTGGGGAATGAAAAGCGAACGGTTAGAGAGGTGGCTTTATAGTGTACCTGTTGGGTTTTATACACCGTGCGTGGCACTTGTTATACTCGCCAATAAGGTCAATAAGGTTAGAAATGTGCTTTTTTTCTACTACGCCCTGTGAATCGGCCCCCTTCGTGAAAGTCCGTCATTGTTCGGTAGTGTAATGTTATTTTGTATAGGATTTCATTTAACATGAGATTTCACTAGTCAAAGCTTAAGCACAAAAATGAGGATTGTAAATTAACCCAGGAAGAATGCCGAGACACTTTGGACCAATCGGCATCATCCTGGGTTAAAGGGTGGTGAATTTTAACCCACGATTTCATAGTGCCGAGCTTGGTGGGATTCTGGCGGTTTGTGTAATGTTATTTGTATAGGAAAGCGTTTAACCTAGAAATTCACAGTAGCGAGCTTCAGCCTAAAAACAGGATTGTACATTAACCCAGGAAGAATACCGAGACACTTTGGATCCATGGTAAGACGATCATTCATCCAAAGACTAAGTCCCCAACAAGAGCCAATCAGTGCGTTTTAGACAACCAATCGACATCATCCTGGGTTATTGTATGGAAGTTCAATTTAACCTAGGAAATCGCTATTGAAAGCTTGGTGGGATTGTAGCGTTTTGTCAGTGCGCGATTTTTGGACCAATGAGAGCCCCTAATTTTTAACCTAGGAAATTGTCATTGAGACCTTGGAGAGATTGTAGCGTTCACTACTGTCCGTCAGCATCAGTATACGAATTCATTTAACCTGGGGCTCATAGCTTGAGAAGATTGTAGACAGAATACCGAGACACTTTGCACCCATTGACATCCATCCCAGGGTAGTGATTTTTTAACCCACGATTTCACAGTAGCGAGCTTGGTGGGATTGTGGTGTTTTGGTAGCGCGCATTTTTGGACCAATGAGAGCTCGCTATTTCAACCAATAGATTTGTCCGAACGAGGCGCCAATTGACGAGCTTCGCGCCTTTTAGACAGCCAAACGATATCCACCCTATTTGAGCTTATAAACTCCCAGCCCAGCGTAGAGAAGCACATTCAATCACAAATTTCTTTCGTGAAGACAACATGGGCAAGACTAACCTGGTGGCGAAGATGTCTACGGGCGGAGCGAAAAGAAGGAGGAGAGAGACCCATGAAGAAGAAAACAGACAAACCAGTCACGTATGGGAAAATCGCCGACAGCTGGCGAGAGCCGTAAAAGCCTTTTGGCTAGAAGAAATCAAGAAATGGGCCCGGAACAACACCAACATGACTCGATCTGCGTGGCACGATCTGCACCATCTTGTCACCAGGCCACCGCCCGATTTACAGGGAAGACCGGTTGGCCGCCTTAGATGATGTGTTGAAACAGCCCCAACCAGTCGTCCGCGAAATCGAGTTCATAGACATTGGGGAGTTGGAAGAAGCCCAGGCAGCTGCCCAACAACAGCGGGACCAACAACAACAACAGCCCGGGGGGAGAATTCCCCCTTCCTGCGACAACAGGGTAAAAAAACATCCAACGGCCCTTTTCAGGGCCAACCAGTCCTTCGAAAGGGGACTTTTTAATCTAGCACATTGAAATTAACATGAGGTCCTACAATCTCCTCTCCTCTCTCACACTAACGTGGTAAGGTTTCCTAAAGTAAGAAAGTCCATTTATTTCAAGTTTACCGCACAGTCGTGCAGGTGAAATTGGACTTTTGAAACGTGGAAAATGAAAAAAAATATAGTTTTATGCAGCCGTTAGCTCTATGAAATTTTCAGGGTTACACGATAACATGCCAAGGTATAAATTTAAAGTTGATTTAGATCTCAACTGGTGTTTATTAAAAATTTAGCCCGCTTCCAAATCTTGCAGAAAGCACACATCATTTTGTCTTTTCTTTCTGGCCATGATGTCTAGACAGATTTCGCTGACGTCCGCGCGCCCTCAGCCTTTTACGGTAGAGAATAAAAAAGCGGGCTGTCGGTCGTCTGCTACACACATTCCTTTCACCTTCCCCCTTGCATAGAGTGAACACTGACACACATGAGTTGAATTTCTAATATTTATTAAGAGTAGAATGAACATAAGAGTTTCACCGGTTCTTTGTGTTAAATTTTCTAAAAGCATTATACGGTGGCACCATGATGGTAGAATGAACATAGAATGAACATAGCATGAACATAGAATGTAGGAATACGGTAATGTCTGAATGTTCAATATTTAGTTAACAAGATTTGTTTGAAATCATGTCTTTCATGTCTCAATGTTCAATATTTAGCCAACAATACTTGTTTGAACTCTTCCGTGTCTTTTTGCCACGCGTGCACGAATAGGAAGGCCGCAATCTGCTCACGGGGAATTCTCGGTGGACAGGCCGCTTCCAATGCCTCGGCGATTTTCGTCTCGTTGATGTCGTGTAACGCCTCAGTCATCAGCGCGTCTGACGGTGCCTCCAATATCGGGCGGTGCGGGCCATCCAGACACGTATGCATGTCTAACGATCCGACACAGCCTGCACATTGTTGGATACGCTCACCTTCAATGCGCGGTTTAAGATGATTCATGAAGGTTTCAATGCGCGGTTTAAGATGATTCAGGAAGGTTTCAATGTACTTTTTGTAGATATACTCAGGCAGCTGGTCATGCAGAGCTCCAGAAATTTCGGGTGCGAGGTGCTGAAGCTTCCGCCATGCAGGTATTTGCAGGGTGACTCCCTCGGGTAAGGGAATACGCGTAGCATCTTTCTTCAACTTCCATTTACGAATATGTACCAGCAGCATGTTTTTGAACATAGAACAGGTGAGGAAGACATCGTCTCCACAACAAAATTTATGTTCGATGTGGTTCTCAATGACCGCCTCGACGACTTGACTTTGTGTGTATCTCTGTACTCTTTCCCATTGCTCAAACGTTAAGGCAATATGCTTAGGTGGTTTATCGTCCCAACCTGGTGCATTAAAGTGCACTTGTTCCTCTTTCACGGTTACAGTTAAATAGGGCGTGAGCTCCCAACTGGTGATCTGGGCCGCCTGGTAGGCCTGCTGGATGATGTCATTCATCTGCTCCACAGACATAGGGAGTAGCATCTCTTCCTCCGCTTGCGGAGGCTCTTGCTGAGGCGTTATTACAGGTGTTAGTTGGGGACGTTTGGCTGATGGGTAGGACTCTTCCGGGTCTTCCTGGGCACGTTTGCTACCTGTACTGTCTTCGGGGATGTCTATGACTAAGGTATGTTCCTCGGGTTGAAGTAGAGAGGCTATTCCCGCGTTCCCCGTCTCTCTCAGCGCCTGCAAGAAGGCCTGAAATGCTAAAGGACCTCGGCGTGGTAGTGTCCATGAGGGCTCTGTTTCGTGCCGTATTGGTATTCTGTGCCATGATGTCTTCTTCCATGTATGTAGTGATTTACGTTTCTCACCAGACGCAGATCACATAGTTCGGCCACATTCATCATCTCACTAATGATCTGGACACGGTGCTGCATCAGCTTAGCTCGGTCAGAGGAGTCCATGGCTGTTCAGGCAGGTCTTGAATAGGCTGGTCAGGTAGCTCCGATCGGCAGGACAATGAATGAAGCAATTCCCTAAAAATTCCCTCTTTTATACGTTTTTCCGTGACATTCGTATCTTTTCGGCAAACTCCGTGTCTCTTCGGGTGCCTCCGTGACTCTTCGGGAACCTCCGTGTCTCTTCGGTAAACTCCGTGACATCTTCGGCCACCTCCGGGTCTCTTCGGTGACCTCCGTAACATCTTCGGTAACCTCCGTGGCTCTTCGGGCACCTCCGTGACATCTTCGGTCACCTCCGTGTCTTCCTCCGTAACTACCCGACTGTTCCCGTGTAAACTCGGATGTACCCGGAACACACAGCTAAAGGACCCGGATATAAGTCCCCGGATGTAAACCACAGATGAACAGGTCAGTACACGCATTCCTATCATTCAATATGACCTTGAACTATCACCTGATCTCCCCGTGATTCCCCAAATACAAATTAACATCTTCGGCCACCTCCGGGTCTCTTCGGTGACCTCCGTAACATCTTCGGTAACCTCCGTGTCTCTTCAGGCACCTCCGTGACATCTTCGGCCACCTCCGTGTCTTCCTCCGTAACTACCCGACTGTTCCCGTGTATACTCGGATGTACCCGGAACACACAGCTAAAGGACCCGGATATAAGTCCCCGGATGTAAACCACAGATGAACAGGTCAGTACACGTATTCCTATCATTCAATATGCCCTTGAACTATCACGTGATCTCCCCGTGATTCCCCAAATACAGTACATGCATCCCATCAATGGTATAGGACCCGGATATAGGGCAATCGAACGTGCAACAATGTTGCAATTCGGGGAGCCAGGTGTTCGGCACGTGACAACCCCAAGCAGACGACAGCGAAATTCTGGCGGGAAAAACCCCACAGACAGTACATGGCCTATCATCTTGAGAACGTGCAACAATGTTGCAATTCGGGGAGCCAGGTGTTCGGCACGTGACAACTTCAAGCAGACGACAGCGAAATTCTGGCGGGAAAAACCCCACAGACAGTACATGGCCTACCATGTCCCCCTCTCGCCGAAAAAACACGGACGTACCCATCACACCTCACCGGAAACACACGAAAGTGAACGATATTGTAGGGGAAAACCCCACAGACAGGTCAGTACATGTCCTATCAGGTCACGCCCCATTCACATAGACCGGAAGTGACGTCATACCGCACGTGATGGGAAAACCCCTAACATGTCTAAACATGATCCAAGGTCAAAGACAAAATGAAAGGATACAGGTCAACTCAAGTGCACTCAATGACCTTTGACCTCTGTCACGTGATATGCAAATTTCTGATGTCAAAGCGAGGGCTTTTGCCGTCTATATACTACTGCTAATGTCCCCTGGAACGGTAATAAATTAATAAAGACGTCAACATGTGAACTCATAGAATCTGCACTGTCGATGGTTTAATGTAATACCGGTAGCATCTGTTGTGATATTTTTTTAACTCCCAGACAGATCTGTTAATTTTTGTCTCCCCTGCTCTGACCTTTAAGAACAATTTAATTATTACACCATGGCAGTATTAACTGCATTCTCGAATCCCAAGCCTATCAGACTGTTAGTTCTGATCTGTTTATAGGCCTATTGTGGGTGACCCAGCTACACTGCTGTGACCTCTAGCTCTCAAAACAATTACGGATGGCATATCTCATCAGGTTTTGTACTGTGTTATATATACAGTGAAACATACAGCCAAGGGTTCCCGATGGGCATGACAGTGCACTCGCTGAGCCATCAATAAATAATAAAAAAATAATTATAAATCAAAAATCAAGGTTCTAATGTCAACGGTTCTCCTTATTTTGCCGACGAAAGGATTCGGATGGACTGACTGACTGACTCACTCATTACCGGACAAGTTGCGATCTGTAGCCTACTTCGTAGGAAAAATGAAGAAATTTCAAAAAGAAATGTTCAGTTATTTATGGAAAACCCACAGTTTTGAACCACTTGCCCGTGTTTTCGTATATAATAATTACCGAAATGGTGGATTGTCTATCGTTCATTAGAAATCCAAACTGCAGACACTCCGTCAATTTCTACATAATGCTAAATGGACATATTTCGCAAAATATTAAATAGGTCTTCACGTACGTGCATTAAAACCAGAGTTCGCTTCTAGTTTTACTTACTACTTTTGCTAGACGTTATCAAGCCCCCTCGTTTAGTTCATATTTTTCTGACTATTGACTTTCCAGTAGTGTGGAAAAATATTTTGAGTCCATGTATTGACACCAGTTCACGCGATGTGGCTTGGAAACTCACATCACGATATTCTTCCACAAATCACGTTCTTTATAGTCGTCATGTGACTAATATTATCAAATATACTTTTTGCAATCAAATTGAAACTGCCGACCATCTGTTGGTATTTTGTCAAAATGTTTTACCCTTGTGAAATTTAGTAGTCGGTTGGATTTTTGACTTCTCTGGCGTACGCTTAAATCTGGACAATTCGGTAATCCGTTTCGGAATCCTCCCAAAATTTCCTGAATACTTCCGGTTTCAACTTGCTTTGCTGTTAATTTTTGAAGCCCGTCTAGTAATCTGGTTTGTCCGAAACGAGACTAAATTTGAAAACAAGGCAGTCAACCCTGCTCCTTTAATTGTACGCCTCTTGACTCGCTTTTTTGAAACAATGTTTGTAATCACATTTCATTTCATGGCTACTTTGTTTCCTTTTTTATGCAACTTTGTTCATCACAAGTTACTGCTATATATACTTTATTTCTTGCGGATGTTCAGGTTTCTGTTGCTTCAATGCATTTTGCTGAGAAGCAACAGGAACTTGATATGTGATGTCTAGCACTGTAATATCACTTGTCTTTATTGCACCATGTAAGCGTCCTGTCTGTCTTGTGCGCTGTCCTCAGTATTTTATAGGGTGGATGGAGGGTGTCTGGTTCCATGCTGCTTCAAAGATTTCTTCTTTAGGCACACAGCTGGGCTGGGTTGTGCTTAGTTGGTTCGTCGGGATATAGCTGAAATATTGTTGAAAGCGACGTTAAATTCTATTCTCTCACTCACTCATCCTTGTTAATTTCTGTAACAAAATTGTCACCTCTTTCTTTTCAGGACTACTTTATAGGCTTTCTTTCTTCCATAAATATTTGTGACGCGAATATATTAAATTATTTATTTATTCTGTAAAATATCAGTCCACAATAACTAATTTTCGTTCTCTGTCAGGTACCGTCTCTCACAATGTGTGTAGTGTGTTATTGATTTAATATAATTTCATACACACCACGACTGTTAACTTGCGTGTTTGTTCTACATCATTCTACACTGTTATATGTAAAATCATACTGTTGCTATATTATGTTTTTTTTCAAATAAATTTATTCAAAAGCAGTATTCCTTCCTGTTACTTTGTGGTTTTCTTCATTCACAACTATCTGTTTGCAACCAGGTAACTAATTTACAGTAACGAAGTACATGAATTAATGCATTTTTTACAGAAAGTTACAGTAATAATTACAGCAATATACTACTGTAAAATTTACAGTGAGCTACTGCCAGTAATTACAGTAGGTTACTGGCAGCAAAGATGCCAGTAACTTACTGTAAACTTTACAATATATTTTTTTTTACAGTGTACAAAAGTCCTTTCTGAAATTTATAGCTACAATATCCTTAGAATTATTTAGTACAAGGAACCACAGAAAGGCATGACAGACAGAATACACCAAGGGTAGAATGACAGGAATTGCACACGTGATTAACTAAAATCAATAGGCTTTTCTTGGTCAGGAGTTTGAACTCAAATTACAGCAATTACAGCAGACACGACAATTTTTGATTTTAGGCCACAGTGACTGATATAACCATTTTCAAGGATTTCCTAATTTTTGGGTCATACCGACCTTTAGATCTCAAAATAAATACGGTTCTTGTCCACCTCATGAATAATGTATAACCGAAGTTTGGTCAAACAATGACCAGAAACTGGAGAATCACACAGCTAGCTTACAAATCTTAGAAAACAGAAAGCTGTTGCTTTGTTCGACCTTATCTTACCATCAGCATATAAACAAGAGCCCAAGGGACTTCAATATGCGCCCGTATATCTGGAATTATATTGGTCCAAATTTCAAGTTTGTTTAATAGCCTTGATTCCAATTGGTAGCTAGCACACCAGAGAAAGGTCTACAATTTTGTGCTTCTGAGAATGTAACATATATCACATCTTATACTTGATTCAGTTTTGGGTGACTGTGACCTTGACCTTTGATCGATTGATGTATGGCTCCTCTTTGCCATGCGAGTAAGGTATACTCAAAGTTTGGTACCAATCCATACCTTGAAACTAGACAACAAATGTTAATGGATGAATGGATAGAACGCAACATCGCGTTGCATGACCTCGTCTTCGACAGGCATACGAAAATGTGACTTGTAATGAATTCCTGATTTTGGGGTCACAGTGACATTGACCTTTGACCTTGACCTAAATTTTGGTACATGACACATCGTCTTCCCTCAATGTATCAATGGACACAAAAAAAATCATGATTTTTATAATTCGGCCTTGACCTACATGTCCCCCTAATGTATCCACTGACAAAAAAAAAAACACTTTTCAAAGATTTCTTGATTCTGAAGTCACAGTGACCTTGACTATTGACCTTGACCTAAATTTTGGTACATGATAAACCGTCTCCCCATAATTTCTCAATGGACACAAAAATCATGATTTTTAACAATTTCACAATTTTGGGGTCACAGTGACCTTGACCTTTGACCTTGACCCACATGTTGGTATGTGACACATCGTGTCCCCCTAATGTATCTACTGACACAACAAATGTTATTTGTAATAATTTCCTGATTTTGGGGTCAGTGACCTTTGACCTTGACCTATTTTTTTTTGGTATGCGACACTTCATTTCCCCCTATTGAATCCACTCATAAAAAATTAATAGTAATTTTTATTGATTTCCTGATTTTTAGGTCACACTGACCTTTGACCTTGATTCTGGGGTCACAGCGACCTTGACTATGGACCTGGATCTAAATTTCGGTACATGACGAAACGAATCCCTGTAATTTCTCAATGGACTAAAAAAATCTTGATTTTTAACAATTCCACGATTTTGGGGTCACCGTGACCTTGACCTTTGACCTTGACCTACATTTTGGTAGGTGACACATTGTGTCCCCCTAATGTATCTACTGGCACAAAAAAATGTTATTTTTAATAATTTCCTGATTTTGGGGTCACACTGACCTTTGACCTTGACCTATTTTTTGGTATGCGACACTTCATTTCCTCCTATTGAATCCACTCACAAAAAATTAGAAATTTTTAATGATTTCCTGATTTTTCAGTCACACTGACCTTTGACCTCTGACCTCGACCTACATTTGGTATGCAACACATCGTTCCCCCCTAGGGCATCCACTCACCAAAAATTAGAACTGTAGATAGAAAACTGTCAACGATCAATGATTTCCTGATTTTAGGCAACAGTGACCTTTGACCTCTGACCTCGACCTTAATTTTGGTACGCGACACATCGTCTTCACCTAGCGTATCCACTCACAAAAATTTGCAACTGTGGATAGAAAACGTTCACAGATGTAGACCGGACACGAACACTTCAGTGATTTCCTGTTTTTTTAGGCCAGTGACCTCTGACCTCTGACCTCGACCTTCATTTTGGTACGCGACACATCGTCTCCCCATAGGGTATCCACTCACCAAAAATTAGAACTGTAGACAGAAAACTGTCCCAGATATAGACCGGACACGGCGGACGGACAGACGGACACACGGACGGAAACCGCCATCACATAATACGTCCGCCTTTTGGCGGGCGTATAAAAAGTGATAAAACCACTCCGAGAGCTACAATTTTGTAATTGCTTTATTGTCGATCTTGTTAATAATGCATACAATTTCATTTTATAGCTTGAGATGTGGAAGTCATTCTGTACATTGTCCTAAACAGTATGGTTAACCCTACCTGGCCTGTTTACAGGGGGGGAGGCGGGGGGTGCTTGTATCTCCGGCACGACATAAAAATGAGAGCTGAAACTCTGTGACTTTGTAGACGATCATATTGGGGTCATTTTGAGCCTATTTGTATGATTCCCCGAGCAGAGGATCATGGGTAAATTCAAAATGGCGACCATGTGGGGTAACAGAAAAATGTTTTCGTCAGATTTCTTCATTTGTTTTTGCTTTTCTGCAAGGAAAAGTGAGTAAAACTTATTTTATTTCATAGATTATTATTCACTAATTTATCATGCAGTTTTTGTGAAGAAGAAACCAAAATAAATTCCGACAGAAGAATCGTCCAAAAAATGCTCTTTTTGAAAATGACGTCACTGAGACGTCATCATGGCGGCCATCTTGGATTTTTTGGGAGTAAGTTTCAGCCCTCTAGCCTTAGCTATAGCAAAAATATATAAGGGGTCCATATTACATCATCATGTTCGACTGGTTAAGCAACAGCCATCAATTATGAACACCTTTACTTTATACATCCGGTTAGAGATTCATCAAAATACAGTCATCATTTCAGATCAAGAATAAACAAATGATGAGGAAAGGAAAGGTTGAAGGGCACTTTTCAACGTTTTGGAACTGTACTCACTGTCAATAGCATGTCACCGTCAACAGTGTGTCACAGTCAATAGTATGTCACTGTCAAGAGTAAGTCAGTGCCAATAATATGTAACTTTCAATAGTATGTCACTGCCAATAGTATGTCACCGTCAATAGTATGTCACCGTCAATAGTATGTCACCGGCATGCGTATGTCACCGTCAATAGATGTCGCTGTCATTGGTACGTCATTGTCAATAGTGTGTCACAGTCAATAGTAAGTCACTGTCAATGGTATGTCAGGTAAAGGAAATACTACTATGGATGTACATGTACCTCACACAGTTACCATGGTTACTAGGTTATATGACATTGACCCATCATATACCACATATGACGAGTCCCGATATGTGAGAATACTACTGGTGTTCATGCCCAAGGAATTCCAGGCACCTGCAGTCTGGATCGCTTTTGACAGTACTTGTCACAGTCACTTGCTTAATATATGAAAAGATACACAATTTGCCATTCCTTGTAAATATTTGATTAACACGCCACCATTTGTACTAAAATAAGCACATGTCCCCTACCTTCAAATCCGATACTTCAATAAGGCATATTTACCCAATTGCTGCCAGTTTAACAAATTCAAAACTACCCCATAGGAGAGAGAGAATTAAAGTTTAACGTTGCGTTCAAAAATATTTCAGCCATATAGAGACGATCAAACAAAACTCCAAGCATTCCAACAAAAGTAAGTCAACAACCCAGCAATCCAGAAATTAACCAACACAACACACCAGGAAACCAACCTGTAACCATCTGGATCATCAAAATGTGGTAAGACTGACCCTGGGATCATGTGTATCCATTTTCAGCCTACTTTTGGCAACTATATGAGGGAATTCCATGAAATCAACACCACGAGATGTCGTCAGCCAATCAGCTAAACTCTACCGACATAACCCCAATGTAATCCACCATTTTCGAGTCATGTGCTATCCTACTTGTTCAAAATTACAGATCTACAACATATGTTTCAGAAGTAGTATGAAAAGCCTGTAATTTATCGGATTCCTAGAGTCTGTTCTCTGCTGGATGAAGACCGAACAGTATACAGTAAAGTATGGGATATCGCTCCGCAATAATGGCCACACGTGATTCGCAGGCCATCTTATGGATGGAGAAGTGTATGCAAATGACCAAAAAACATGCAAATACACTAGAACGAGACCTGTAAAAAGTACTACCCAAACTATCTGTGCCTGGAATCACTGAGACATGAAAACCAGAATATCATTTCCATAGTCCATTTTGGAAAGGGTTTTATCTCCCTTGTTCCGTGTTGGTGCAGAGAACTCTGGTAAGTACCAAAGTCCCTCACAATTAGATTTAGTAATTAAATATTCTATTTTTCTAGAAAAGTAACTTTCTAATGTACACATAGGATCTATTGAGCTAGAAATTATAAACAGAACAGTTCTTCAAACAAATATTCTAGAATAGTTTATCAATATATATTCTTCAAAATAATTGCAGGTGCCTTTGGTAAAAGTGAAATTGAGGCAACTACTTCCCAAAAGCAGCTTTTCATACCTCTAACATCAAACATGTCAAAGGCACCAATTATTCAGGGGGACATCACTCTTTCAGGGAAATGTTCATGAAAATATGTATCTTCTCGATGAAATACCGGTACCCTGCATACCGACGCAAAAAAGCTTGGTATAACTTTTATTCCCTCAATTTTCCCCCATATATAAGCATGGAGACCTGTAACAAGTACTGCCCAAAATGACAGAGACTATCAGTGCCTGGAATCACTGGGGCATGAAAACCAGTGGATAGTACAGCACATTGGGAATTCACCATTCTCCATCACAACAAATATGTAACATTCAGGCTTCATACACTTACAGCAGGAACAACTTTCAGGAGTTTTCCAGGACTTTCCAGGTCAATAATTTTAATTTTCCAGGGATATTTAGCACAATAATTGGCAACAAATATGAGCAAATTGAGGAAGTTCAAGAACAAATTTTGGCACAGTGGGCTAACCTGTGGCAGCAGATCGCTGGTTCGTCCAGAAGACAAAAGTATAGCACTTCCAAGATTTTCCAGGAGTTTAACTTTATTTTTAAGCATTTTCCAGGACTTTTCAGGTTAACAATTAAATTCCAGGAGTTTTAAGGACTTTCCAGGAGGCATATGAAGCCTGGAAACATTAGAACAGACCACGAAGACAATGGAAGGAATGACATCTAGAGTATTATAAAACAAAGCTAATGGATATAATATATATATATATTCTAGCACTAACACGGACCAAGTTAAACATGTATAATAGGTATGGTTATATTGCAATCTCACATTGTCAGTTAAAATATAAATAAAATTTCAAATGTAATATAAAAGATAAAATAAATAAATATTTGGTAAAGTTGATAAGCAAGATACGTTTTACTACAAATACATCCTGGAAGCACATTAAACATGTTAAATAAGGACATGAAGGAATGCTTTGGAATAAGAATATAAGGCTGCGTTCCTTACTGTATCTTATTTATCGGAATTTAGTCAAAGTATGATACGCGTTTGTTCAAGTCTATTGGACTGGCAGCTGAGCAGTTGGTTAAAATGGCACCGGTTAAAACGGTACTGTACAAGTGATATGGACTACACACAGTGTGTAATCAACTCCATGTGTATAATCAACTCCACCAACTGTCCTTAAACGAAGAAAATGAGACACCAGTTTAAAACAATTAGAAGTACATAATACAAATATCTATTGATCAGCGAGATCTGACAGTGTTAGTTACATGAATACTAATACACGACTTGCCGGTCATCTGAAAGTGGCCAAAAAGAAGAGTTATTGCCCCTTTTTCAGGAGGAAGATTCGGATGCAGCAATGACTTCAACATGGGCCTCGGGAAAATCACTGTCGTAAGTTTGTTTATAGACAGTGTCAGAAGCTGACAGGGACCTGGAATATCACTTAACCTTTCTAGAGCGAATGAAGTCTGAAGATATCATGTAAAAAATCCTTTGAAATAATTTTTTTCAGCAATTTTCAGTCCATGCCTATACTTACAGCATGTGTGAGGCAAAAGTTTACTCGTGGTTCGCATTCTACTGTGGGAAGGAAACATGGCGCTTTTTTGCTATTTTTAGATGAGCGGCAAGGCGTGCATTGTTTGAGAAATGACTGATTTTGTGGAAAGTAAACTGAACTCCATTCCATCCACTGCTTCAGGACAAGGAACCTACAAGTACTGAAAATATAAATATGTCTCAAACATGTCAAAAGAAAGACAAACTAATGTAAATGTAATCAGATCTCATATGTCTGTAATTTAGAGACTATTTTTATGGATGGCTTCTAATATGAAATCTAATCTCAAATGATAGTTGATTACACACTGTGCACATATCAGGTAAGGACTTCCTGCTCAGCTATGCTTCTATGTTATTTTGAAAGCCATGAATCCTGAATTTGGTGCACAAAAGTCAGCAAAAGATGGCTCCCTAAAGCAAATGCAGAAAACAAAGGTGAAAGTAAAATTGTATTGATGAATTGCTTCATCATGCGAGTAAAAATATACTTAACCTATAAAAATTTGTTAAAGATATGAACATAAATTTTAACATGGCAATAATGATTATTAGCTACATTTTCTGGAATGAAATGGCACATACATGTGTTGTTAAAAATGTTATTTTACATAAATATATCTTCATATTACATTGTGTTAAAGTTTTTAAAGCTCTAAAGCAACATAGGAATCTAAAATACATTTGGCATATACAAACATGTAAGTTTTAATGGAGTACCTCCTATAGCATGTATAGTTGATTGCCTTGGATGATATGGCAGAAATTGCATTAATTACACATTAATATTACGATAAACCCAGAGACATACGAACACTCAAACCAGATCAAATTCAACAGTGATCTTACACATCTGACATGTCTGATCAATCTCAGCTGTACATATGTGATCAATCTCAGCTGTACAAATCTGATCAATCTCAGCTATACATATGTGATCAATCTCAGCTGTACAAATCTGATCAATCTCAGCTATATATGTGATCAATCACAGCTGTACAAATCTGTTCAATCTCAGCTGTACATGTGATCAATCTCAGCTGTACAAATCTGATCAATCTCAGCAATACACATCTGATCAATCACAGCTATGCACATCTGATCAATCCCAGCTGTACACATCTGATCAATCTCAGCTGTACACATCTGATCAATCTCAGCTGTACACATCTGATCAATCCCAGCTGTACACATCTGATCAATCCCAGCTGTACACATCTGATCAATCTCAGCTGTACACATCTGATCAATCTCAGCTGTACACATCTGATCAATCTCAGCTGTACACATCTGATCAATCCCAGCTGTACACATCTGATCAATCTCAGCTGTACACATCTGATCAATCTCAGCTGTACACATCTGATCACTCTCAGCTGTACACATCTGATCAATCTCAGCTGTACATATTTGATCAATCCCAGCTGTACACATCTGATCAATCACAGCTATACACATCCGATCACTCTCAGCTGTACACATTTTTGATCAATCCCAGCTGTACACATCTGATCAATCTCAGCTGTACACATCTGATCACTCTCAGCTGTACACATCTGATCAATCTCAGCTGTACACATCTGATCACTCTCAGCTGTACACATCTGATCAATCTCAGCTGTACACATATTTGATCAATCTCAGCTGTACACATCTGATCAATCCCAGCTGTACACATCTGATCAATCACAGCTGTACACATCTGATCAATCCCAGCTATACACATCTGATCACTCTCAGCTGTACACATATTTGATCAATCCCAGCTGTACACATCTGATCAATCTCAGCTGTACAAATCTGATCAATCTCAGCTATACATATGTGATCAATCTCAGCTGTACAAATCTGATCAATCTCAGCTGTACATATGTGATCAATCACAGCTGTACAAATCTGTTCAATCTCAGCTGTACATGTGATCAATCTCAGCTGTACAAATCTGATCAATCTCAGCTATACACATCTGATCAATCTTAGCTGTACACATCTGATCACTCTCAGCTGTACACATATTTGATCATTCTCAGCTGTACACATCTGATCATTCTCAGCTGTACACATCTGATCACTCTGAGCTGTACACGTGATCAATCACAGTTGTACACATCTGATCACTCTGAGCTGTACACATGTGATCAATCACAGCTGTACACATCTGATCAATCTCAGCTGTACACTGTCTGTTGCCAAGTAAGAATGATGATTCAAACCTCCATGCTAAGAAATATCTGGAGAGTCCGGGTGTAAAGTATGAACAACTGATGCTCAGACACATCAGTGTGTCAAGTATGAACAACTGATGCACAGATACACCATACTGAAGAGAAACACAAATATCCAGACAGTACACATCAAAGGACATTAACGATCGAAATCCTAGGTACGCTAGGTTAAACCTCGGACAGAAGGGATAAAAAAAATGCTGATTTTTGCATATGTAACACTGTCACCTTGACATTGCACTGATATGCCAAAAGTGTTAGATGTACAGTATTTATTAACAGTCCAATATTTGCTTAAAAAGATTTGTTTTTCCAGTTAGTTACTGCTAAAAAAAAAAAAAAAAAATTGTGAATGACAGATGGCCTCCACAATTTTGCACAGATGCCTGCAGTTAGCAGAGTAGAGGCCCGACAAAGAAATATATGCCAGTAAGCTGAAGTATGCCACTATAGAGTTCTTATACACGATAAATATAGTCAACAATAAAATACAATCTGTAAAATGAATTCACAATGTTAACACATGGCAAAGGAATGTAAATATAACAGGTTTCTCACTGGTAAGTTATCGAGTAATCAAGGATTAAACAGATGTGGATAATCTTCCACAGATCATGGGACAAAACAAAACATAGCTTATATATGGCACAAATATATGTGTACCTCCTGGTCTCCGGCAAATAGAGTGATTGGAGGAGAAAATGGCAAGGTCAGAGGTCATATTGAACATCTGAAATACACACAAGCAGCTTCCAACACCCATCAGGCTTGAAGATGGGAACCCACCTTGACCACATCTCAGCGCCAATTGCCACCAATGAAGGACGGGAAGCAACTTTGTAAGCATCATAACAGACTATGCTGGGGGTGGGGTCAGATGGCGGATGGATCTGATATTGTTATAGATTTGGAGAAATATAAGTGAAGATGCATTTCCTGCATGGATTATTGACTACTGCAAATTATTGAGAGGTTTGACTTTGTTTGTTGCATTTGGCACAAGACTCATCTACCAATACGATCACAATGGACATGTATAATGTATATCAGGGTAAATTGCTACTTTTCTATAATGTTGTTTTGGTGTCACGACATAACTCATCATCTAAGCTTATACTATAAAAGGAGCTTTATACATGTGCATCCACTGGATAGTAGTATTGAAAGATGAGTATAAGACGTGCACGAGCCGATGCCAATGGGTAGTATGAAAACAATGGGGTTTGAGTAGGGTTTACGGAGAATAGACAATCTGCTAGTAAATTGCATCCATATGCCACAGCGTAAGGTCACAATATAGTAATGTATCCAAGCATGGCGTTGTGAACTGCCATATCAGAGCTCCCTCACCCCACCCACCCTTTTCTCCTCCCTCGTTCTGAATGATGACAATGTTGCTTTCCTTATCAGGGTCTATCTGTCATGTATGATACGGTCAATGCCTTACAACAGCGGACGACCTGTGGGGAACCATTCAACCAAGAATTGAAAGGACCAAGTATATTGCACGCATAATGTACCCGATTGACGCTATCATACAGGACGGACCTACCCTTATCAGTGACTACCACTGAGCTTGGTTTCAACCTGAAGAAAGACTTTGGCGCACTAGAATTTTAAACTGATGATTAAATACTTGTAACATCTAAGAATCAAATATTTTCCAATCAACAAATCCTCAATTTGGTTAGAATTACAATTTAGACAGACAGACATATCCAAACATTTCTCATATACATAAATAGAGCTCCATGAATATCAAACATTTACATAGAGTACCGTAGTATATTTTCAAAATTTCACCAATGAACCACATGTTTTCTTGTATAATAAGAGATTGGCTTGCAGTTTTGAACAGTCTCAACATTTAATAATCAACTCCATCTGCAAAAACATATGAATTTTCTCTGACAACATTGAAAAGTCTGTGATCAAAGTATCTCTATCTCTGTAGATCTACATGTACATCTCAACCCTGAACTGCATATTTGACAGAGTAGAGATTCTGGAATGTTAAAACAAATTTCACGAGCACAAATAGAATGTGTTACTGTACCAGTACAATCATCAACAATTACGGACTACACTTAAATCTGGACGGTGAATAGTGAAAGTACACTGGACAATTTCATAAACAGATTCTTAAGGACAGTCAGGTTTCTTTTGCACACACATGTATCCTGGTCTTATTGACGAGATAAATTTGTACAAACAAATATTTATTATACTTCAACCCATTTCCTGTAAACACATAAAATCTCAGATATTAAATATCAATAACCATTTAACAATCAGTCCTCTCTGACAAACTATAGATGTACATGTAGCACTTTGGTTTCTATCCACAGTATTCCCTCTCCCCCTCCCTCCCCCAATTCTCTGGCAGTCTCTGAACTTCTCAAACCAAATACTAATGCCAGAGTGTGCTTTAGTACAAGTACAAGGGAGCTACTGGCCAATCGTGATTACTAAGACAAACACTATCTTGACCAATCAAATACAAACAAACTCAAGAAGAGAACATTCAAACGTGACAATGAGTTAAGAAAAAATGGACTTGCATTTTGGTTCAATATATCAATGCATGTATACCATGTATATACTGCTGGCTGTTACATGTATATTCGTTAAAAACAAACACACCCAAATCACTTCATGTTATACAAATTGAATGAATACATAAACGTACCATTTGCTGCCACTATTCACATCAACGGACCATTCTTTCTGAGATCTAACCTTGTGAAGTGAGATTCAAGTACAGACAGCTAATATCCAGGGCTGTATATCCATACTTTTCAGATTCTTCTGTTAAACAGTCATAGATTCTCTCACTTGAGCACGGTTCTTCAAGGAAGAAAATAGAGACTAGGCTAAAACAGTGTAGTTTCAGGAGTGGGTATGTTTGGTGGTGTCTGTGGAGTGAGGAGTTGGTATGTTTCGTTGAGCCTGTGAAGTTGGTAAGTTTGGTGGTGTCCGGTAATAAAATGCTGGTATGTTTCATTGTGTCAGCAGTGTCAAAGTTGGTATGTTTGGTCGTGTCTGTGGTGTGAGGAGTTGGTATGTTTGGTTGTGTCTTTGTTACAGAATTTGGTATGTTTAGTGGTGTCAGAAGTTGATAGGTTTGGCGGTGTCAGAAATTGGTATGTTCAGTGGAGTCAGAATTTGGTATGTTTGGCGGTGTCAGAAGTTGGTATGTTTGGCGGTGTCTGTGGCCCAGAGGTTAGCAAAGGTCATACTGTCGAGACTGTTCAAGAATGAGTCATCATCCAGAGACATCATCTCGGCATCCAGGTCCTGTTACAACAAACAACATCAAGATATCAACAACAAACAACATCAAGATATCAACAACAAACAACATCAACATATCATCCTGATAACATTGTCAATCAAGAAACATCCAGCATGCAATAGCATTTAGTCACTCAAATAGCGATCAGTCCGAGTATATCAACATGAGATCAGTCAGTATATCAACATGAGCCAGAGTGAGTGAGTGAACATAATTTAACGTCGCTTTCAACTGTATTTCAGTCATATCACAACATTGGGTCCTATTCCTTTTCACACCTGGGAACCCCACAGGTAGGGTCCATCAATGAAAACAACTGACCGCTTCCCTCCTGGAGGAAACCATTTCATGTTGATGTATACTACATGTATGGTTTCTTTGGAATTTGTTGCGAATGCTAATGTAAGAATAAGGTCTTTGGATTATGGACGTGAACATTTATCGAAGGACGACGGCAGAATATTGAATGACGGACTAGACACTTATACTGTATTTATACTCAAGATTCAATAGTTAATACTCAACATGCTCAATCAACCAAACGTGGGAATATAGATCATGTAAGAGGAGATACCGCTTTTCAACGTGACTTCACATGTTAGCATATGGAACAATGGCCGACCACTTCCTCATTTGCTACTATTGAAAATCCCGTAAATTCACGTCACTTCGTCTTACATGAACTATATGCCCAAACTATAAACAAATGTGAAACGAAATTGACTATATATGTGCTTGAAAAGTAAATTCAATCATCCAAATGAACTTCTGGCCAGGCACAGAAAAACGGGGTGTTTCTATTAGCAGACTGCAGTCCTTGCGTTTGGAGGTGAGCGATCGCTCTCGCGCACCATCGCTCACCTAAATCATATCCAAGGTACACTGTTTTTCGCGCACCTAGATTCAGCAGATTAAATATAGAAATAAGTAGGCTGTGTCTGCTAACGGCCTTATTATTAAATGTACGGACAGTTGGTGTTAATTTTGCGAACTCTTCCACACTGAAAATCACTGTGAGAATAAACTGAAATGCCTTTAATAAATTTTAATCAGCAAACGATCGCCGTCAATTCCAGCGCGGCCATAATTTCTTCGCTTGTTTGACAATCGGTAGTCTCTTGCACAGGCTATTCCTAGCATGGGATCGTGCAATATTTGCCACGTGCGCGGAGAGCTGACAACAATGGCGGTAACTGCAGCAAATCTTCCTTGAACAAATTGAAGCAGTTGACGAAGTTTTCTAAGAAAGGTAGATGATTTACACATCATTATCAGCACACAGAGCCTGTAGTCAGTAGGATGTCAATACTCTTGGGCAATATTGAACTGGGACTCGTCTGATCATTCGCCAAACATTCTTCTCGTTCACTTTATACTATCGGCCGATTATTTTCGAGAACCTCCACGAACACTGCTCTTCGCGCATGGTTGGTTCCGACGAGTATTATATGCAGAGTGAGCTTGCTCAATCTTCTGGTACGTACGGCCGTACTACCCACTGGTGACTGTTGAAATCTTCATCACTTTTGATATTGACTTGTTTAAATTGAAATAGAATAATTTATTTTCATTAATTTTTCGTTTGAAAATAAATTGAAAAATAAAATAATTTAATCAAAAATATAATATGGTAGGTTAAACAATTAAAACAAAATCACTCCCCTAACGAAATTTGGGAGAGCGATTTTCAGCTCTCGTATTAGCTCTCCTCGGTTAATTTAGGTACACTTTTTTTAGCTCACCATCTTTTTACAAAAGACAAGGACTGAGACTGTGAAATACCTTAGGGAAGTCTGTATGAGAGTTGATGTAACTAAGAGTGACATTATCATCCCAGTAGTTAGACGAGTCATGCTTCTTCTGACCAAACACCCTCTTCTTCAGTATAACAAGGATGATACCTGGCAAATGAAAACAAGACGATCAATCGTTTAGACTATACATGTACATGTAAGGTCATCCTTATACCAATATAATAACTGTCACCAGTAATGTCATTAAAGGCTTTCCTCTGTTTGACATGGAAATGCTATAGCGTGATCTCAGTGGTCATTGGAGATGGGGATAAGTCATCTTGGCGACTTCCAATGAAGCAAGGTCATATATACTTAAACAAAAAGGCTGACAATGTCACAATCTCGTAAGAAGCGTCCATCCGTTTCACCAGAAAATGCTACACCGGAGGGGGGATCCGTCCTCATTTTGGATTTGATGAACTTCAGATAGTCTCAATCAATGAAAGTCTGGTCAACTTTCAGTGTTGAGGGTTCAAGGTAGCCATACACAGAGATCAGAGTGACCTGGCATGAAAAATCTGGAAAGTGGCTGACTTTCATAAATTTGTGTATCGTTTACATGTATTTGATTGGTTATAAAACTTACCAAAAATCTGGAATTTCAGATAAATCTGGAAAATTTCATACAACATACATGTGCAAAAACTTATTTCTCATTATACATGTACTACATGTATAGACATGATTGAACAATGCAAACGTACGCATCATATCATCAGATATTTGCCATTCATAATTCAATTTATTCATCCAACAACTATGGCAATTTCAGGCCTTCAAGTGACTCACATTGAAAATATAGGAGAAAATATAGGACAAAATTTGCCAAAATATAGCAGAAATATAGGAATTTTCTTTATATGAGAGATCCTGAAGGATCTTGGCACCCACCATTGTGTGATAATTTTAAGCTAATGACAAGAGGATTTTTTTGTCCATTTTTACTAAGAACAAATGATTGATTTGTAATTTTGTTTGCAGAATTTCAAATTTGAGCAAAAAAGATCGAAAAGGGGACACTGGAAAACACCAAGATATTATCTTTATAAGTTTCAGGAGTCAAGATTTCTAGAAACTGTACTTGATGTCAGTTGTTATAGTACAAGTGAAATGAGCAAAGTTAGTCTGAAAGTGAATGTCCAACATGTCCGGAGGATCCTTCGTCTTTGTTTTGTATATATATATATTTTCTTTCTTTTGCACGGGTCATCATTGGGTAGTGGAAGCGAAGACAAATCTCTTTCACACTTTGGCATGATCTATGAAACATATTTTATAATCAGGAACGAATGCTAATTCTATTCCGTTTACTGGGCTAGTTTGAGATATCTCTTTCAAGATACCATGCTCGAAAACAGTAAGATGGTACACAACTTAATACTGAAGGGATCCGGTACCGTCCGTGCAGTAATGCTGAAACTTTGGAAGTGTCTGAATCCTGATTATCTCCCCTGGATCGAAACACGCAGTAGTCTACAGTTGTCGAGTTGTGACGTTGCGTCACAAGAGTGATGTCCCTTCGTGTAGCCGACCCACCGGCAGACGAAACGGTGGGGCAGTTCAGTTGCAATGGCATAGACTAAAGTAAACCGATTTAAAATTTGAAGAAATACATTTTAATTCGGAATCATTTGAACTCGTTGATATAGAAAGTGAAGGTATGGATATTCTCTATACTCAATATATAGAATATGCCCCACCGTTTGATCCGCTGACTCTTGTGATGCAATGTCACAACTCGGGTATACCATATTAATTTGAAGCGTAACTTGGATTTTCAAATCGGACCAAAGAAGGTATCTTGCTCAACTAGGCCCCATGTGGGACCTGTGTACCAAATTTCAGAAAGATCTATTAAGAAGTTCCTGGTAATTCACGATGACAAGTTTTCAAGAGGGAATTCAAGATTGGATTTTGGAATTGGGCCAAAAAAGGTATCTTGCACAACTAAACCACAAGGGGAACCTGTGTACCAAATTTGACAAAGATACATGCAGTAGTTCCTGAAAATCCACGATAACAAAAATTTCATGGGGAAATTCAAAATGGTCACGCGGTGGCCATATTGGATTTTCGTATCGGACTGAAAAAGATATCTTCCACAGCTAAATCCCAAGGGGAACCTGTGTACCAAATTTGAGAAAGATGCATGTAGATTGCAGTACTTTCTGAGAATTCACGATAACAAAGTTTCATGGGAAAATTCAAAATGTACCAAAAAAGTATCTTGCACAACTGGACCCCAAGGGGAACCTGTGTACCAAATTTGAGAAAGATCCATGAAGTAATACATGATAACAAACTTTCATGGGGAAATTCAAGATGGACTTTCATGCTGGATTTTCGAATAGGCCATGGGTTTTCGAATCGGACCAGAAAAGGTATCTTGCACAACTAGATCCCAAGCCAAGGGGAACCCGTGTACCAAATTTGAGAAAGATCAATGCAGTAGTTCCTGAGAAAGCACGATAACAAGAATTGTTTACGGACGGACGGACAAGAATTGTTTATGGATGGACGGATGGACGGACAGACGATGGACCACGGACGAAAAGCGAATAGGAATGAAGAGTGTAAGACTGGTCACTATTACATTGTAGGTTCCAACTTGGTCATTTACTACTGTTTATTCGACTTCCACTGAATAGTGGTGATGATTGAGAACACCCCTCAGGTTTCTGCTGCTTGATTCAACAAAGAGAAATTTAAAAGTTGTTTTATTTATGATACGCGAGGCGAACAAATTTTTCTTCCAAGGTTTTGGCCTACATATAGGAAAATATAGGAATTGAAGGAAATATAGGGGTCACTTGAAGGCCTGCAGTTTTGTACGATATCGTGATATTATTAGAGTATACACATCTCCAGAGACAAACACAATCTGAACAAGACTACTGACCTGCTTGCTGATGACAAACTTACCAGCGATCAGTAATACAGCAGCAGCCACACCGAATGCGATACCAATTATTGCTGGTGTGCTCAGAGGTTGGTCACGCTCACCGTGCGAATCTTTATTCTCATCCCCTAAGGCATCGGTGGCATTTGTCATTGGTAAGGTGGACAGGGTCGAGTTCACGGTCATTGTTACGGATACCACAGAACTACTGGGTTGTGTGGTCATAGAATGCGTCTCCGTTATGGAGCCGTGAGTGGAGACATCTGTGGAGATTGCTGTTTGACTAGGAGGGTTGGTAGGAACCAACGAGCTGCTTGATGCTGGCGTCTCAACACCGGCCAACGATGAACTGGGATTTATTGTCAAGGATAAAAATGTTGTTTCCGGGTAAATAGTGGACAATATTTCTGCGAGACTATGTGAGTAATAGTCACTAGCTAGCCAATCAGAATCATTCCACACCCGAGTGCTGAGTTGAGCAGGCTCGTCGTCACCTGTTAAACTTATTGAGGAAGATCTCGACAAAGTAACCAGCGCCTCGGATGGAAGAAGTTCTGCCACAGACGTAAAATTTTCTAGACTAGAGATTGCTGTGGTAATGTCACTCGCATTGTCTTGATTACTGGAAGAATTTTCCAGCAAACGAGGGGTGGGCCAAATTTCTGCATGAATGCTGCTGTGAAGAAGACCCAAGGAAGAGTTTTCGAGATTTGGCGTGGAACTCGCGTCTGGATTGGAGGTGCTCCAGTCATCTGTGGTTGTCGTTGTTGGGTATATTGGCGATGTTTTCAAAGGAGGCCAGCCATCTTGAATACTGTTCTGATTTTTCTCTGTGCTCGGAGTAACAGTTGTCTCCCCTTGGGCAAGACTGTACAATGAGGACTGCAGACATAACTGCAGCAAGAGATATGCTGAAAAAAGCATGAGCAACAAAGTTTATAGAGTGTTGTATCCAGGGTGAGTGAGTGAGTGAGTGAATAGAATTTAACGTCACTTTCAACAAGATTTCAGCTATATCGCGATGAACTAACTAAGCACCACCAAGCCAAGTTGCATTCCTGCCACTTCAAAGAAGAAATCTTTGAAGCAGCATGGAACCATCCACCCTATAAAACACTGAGGACAGCACACAAGACACAGACAGGACGCTCACATGGTGCAATAAAGACAAGTGATATTACATGTACAGTGCTAGACATCACATTATCAAGTTCCTGTTGCTTCTCAGCAAATTGCATTGAAGCAACAGGAACCCGTGTCTACCCAATCACCCGCATTATATCCACGATCCATGCAATACTTAGTGTTGTACCCTGGTCCATATTACAGGTACATTATATATTATATTACTACATACATGTATGTAGTGTTATATCCATGATCCATACAATATGTGATGTATTCTAATACAATAATTAAACTGTAAAATCTATGATTCATATAATACTATAGTTAGTGTTGCATCCATGATCCATACAATAGTGACAGGCCTCGGAAATTGAAATTTCAGTTAGTAGCCATTTAGCAACTAGTGGTGAAAAAATCTACTTGTCACGTGGCGAGTAAACAACTAATCTTGTCGCCAGCTGCATGGAGTGCAGTCCCGTCTTGTTGCCAATGCCAGTTGTTGCAATGGTTTTGCTGGATTTACAGTACATAATGTACCTTTCCACAGTGACTTGTTATTTCCATGTTAAAGTCAGGGAAATGTATGTTTTATTTTCATGGAAAAGAGACGTCTGCAACGAATGTGTACATTACTTTGTCTTAGTTGACCCGGGTAACATTTGCAAAAGGGAACCCCAAGCCCTTCGTCGAAAATATATTAACATTCTGGAGATCTAAAACTGGTTCTTGCAATCTGCATCAAGGAATTGCACAATCAAGATTAAAGTTATAATAAGGAACATGCCAGTTAAAACGTTATGATTCTCTCTAATGTACATGTACACTTGCAATGAAATTCTGCATCAATGTGGGAGGGGAAGTTCTTCCTGAAACATCTTGACTATTATAATATTCCTCCTAAATCCCATCATTCTGGGATGCTCCCAAGGGAAGAACTCTTGAAGAATTTCATAAGTTTCAATCACAGGACCGTGTCTCCAATTGGACAATGCTGATTAGTCGATGTTGTTCTCAAGTATAGTACATGTATGGTAGCCGGAGGTTACAACAACATCAATTAATCTGCATTGTTTTATTCAAAACAACATCGCTAATTGTTTTATTGATTTGAGACATGGTTCTGTGGTTTCAATTGTCTGTCTGCCTATGTCACGAAAGGCAGCATGGGGCGATACAGTCCACTGTACAGGTAATGCTTCAATCACGGACGCGTCAGCTCCTTCCCGGGCAACGGCACTCATCTGACCAAGTTCTTGTCAACAGATTTCAAACAACAACACAGAAGACACAGGCAACATTCATCGTAGGCGACTGCATGGCGATTAACTGCTGGGTCGCCACAAAGCAAATATTTGCTCGCCACAAAGGTGAATGAATAAAAACTTTATTCGCCAGGAGCATATGCGATCAACGAGCGTATTTTCGAGCACTGATTGAGACTGTAATATCCATGGTCCATACAATAGTTTTAGTGTTGTATCCATGATCTATACAATAGTTAATGTTGTATCCAAGATCCATACAATAGTTAGAGTTGTATCCATGATCTAGCCATTAGTGTTGCAGGGGTCACAATTTTTTTTTCCAGTTGGTCGCCATTTGTTGAGTGAGGCTAAAAATCTACTCGCCACATTGGCGACCTAATGTTTTATTCACTCGCCAATCTCTAGCGACCTTTCGATGTAATAAAGTGACAGACGAATCAGTCTTTCCAACAACATGATAATCCAGTGTTAGTTTGAAAAATAAAAGAGAAAAAAAATATATTGCAGTGTACCCTCGAAATTTTGCGCGAAGGAAACGATCATTTGTGTGTCGGTTACGCAAATCCGAAATGGCTTGAATGAAAAGTCGGGTCAGGTGAAACAAAAGTTCCAAACTCTTCTCTGCAAACTTTTACCACATGACGTTTGTCTTTCAGCATATAAATTTACTGAGCTGGTTTTACTTGACTACAATTGTTTTAGAAGCGACACTGAAGTAAAAACGCACATGTCGTGCTTCAGGCATACCATCGCATTCTTGACCTTGAACTTGCAAATTCCCGCCAAGATTGTTTCATAGAATTTGTTTACTATAATTTTTACTATGATGATTTCATTGGCTGAGAACGGTCATCAGCGGGTCGTGGAATAACTTTTCTAGGGCGAGCACGTGATCTTATTGTGTCACGCCTCTGCATGATTTCAAGAGCACGGATATTACATCAGACCACGTGGTCTCTATAAATAGACTAGGCTTCCCCATATCTGTTTGGTTTCAAACTTCCAGATAATATGTCTGTGTACACTAGCGAACTGATTGCTATAATAAAGGCTCTCGAATGGATCATCGAGCACAAACCAATCCGTGCGGTGATACTCAGTGACTCCCTTAGTGGACTCACATCCATCCAAAATTCTATATCTGACAGTAGACCTGATCTCATACACAAAATAGAATGTATATGTACACAAATACACAACGAGGGTATAGACGCCATTTTAGCATGGGTACCCGCGCATGTCAACATCAGAGGTAACGAAGCAGCCGACAAAACTGCCAAAGACATTCTTGCTAAAACTACACACGATGTGCCAATAGGATTAGGATATAAAGAACTCAACACTATCATTAGATGCAAAATAGATAGCAAGTGGCAAAAGGAATGGAACGAAGAAGAACGTGGACGGTGGTTACATAAGATCCTTGATGGAGAGAAAAGACAAGCCCAGGGATTCCAGTTAGACAATAAACGTGATGACCGCATAATCACCAGATTAAGACTAGGCAAAACCGGACTTAAATCACATCTGTCCATGCTTCTGAAAAACACCTCACCACTCTGTACCGCATGCAACAATGTAGAAGAAACAATAGAACACGTGCTACTTGAATGCCCAATCCACAGCCAACAACGTGTGGCACTTAGAAACGAATTAAAAAAATTCAACACTCCCTTAACATTACCAGCGTTATTAAACCCTAAGCCCACCATTAGAAATCAGGTATTCAAGTCCTTAATAAATTTTATCAAAACTGCTGGTTATTACTCCAGTATATAATACTACCGCCGTACATGCGCAGTCAGCAATTTTTTTTTTTTTTTTTTTTTTTTATTTATTTATTTTTTTTTTTCCACATAATCAACTACTAGTACTTCAACAAATGGTATGGTTGCAGCGGAGTTACCTTGATACCGAGGGCCGTGTGCACCATAGCCATACAAAACATTATGGCCATAATAAACTATCCATACATAATATCCGGCCAAAATGTCACAGACACATTTTGAAATAAAATAGGCATGGCAACAACGGAGTTACCTTGATACTGAGGGCCGTTTGTTCCACTATCCTACAAAACAAACGATGGCCAAATCTAATTGAATTCATGACAACATTAGCACGGCCAAATCGCATATAGCGAGCAGTATTCGGCATAAAATATAGGAAATGGTGATGGCGGAGTTACCTTGATACTGAGGGCCGACTATCTCATTGTCCTACAAATTCTTTATGGCCATCAAACGATAATGCATACAGAAATAATACAGAGCCGTTTATTTGTGTATTCACCTAGTACTGAATCTATCGAAATGTTTAGTTAATTATTCATTTACTCACTAAAGTATATATTGGTATTCATATTATGTGACTGACGGTCGGGGCGTGCCTGTTGTTGGGAGGAAGATATATAAAATTATTGCATCGAAAAACATTAGAAAACAAGAATGACTACAAGCCTTCTATTTCATATGATACAGGCACACCGAAGACCACAGACGAGTTGGACAAGACCTGAAACAGAAGACGGAAGACGATCACAGGAATACCAACAGCGCCTTGAGTGACAACGCCGCATAGCAAGAACACCCAGAATCAGAATACTCGACCCTAAACCACACCGACACGCTACTCCATAGATGACCCCGAACTGACGCCTTAACACAGAATATGATCCTTTGACTTTCACGCAATATAGGACGTAGACCTGCCGCCCTGTACCCCGATACACACTTCAAGCAATTGTTACAGGCACAGATTTCTGGAAGAACCCACCCTGTTCCCAAGGGCGTCGTTAGTGAAGCCGATCCGAAAAATCCTAAAGACGCCCTTGGTTCTCCCAGTTTTTTCTGGACGGCTTTGTGCGTACAAAGGGGTACCAAGACAAAGGAATCATACACGCGATTACAGAGAACTCATATTTACCAGTATAATTTAACCAAAAACCAAAAAGAGACTTACGAACTTGTACATATAGCGATTCTTATTTACTTCTATTTATATCTCCTACTAATCTCTCATTGTTATTTATTATTTATCTATTTATTTATTTATTTATTTATATATTTAGCGCTGGAAAAGATATTCAATAAACAAAGTAATGTACCGCGAAATTCGAATAAAACATTGAGTTGATGGGCCGCGAAATCCGAATGGGAAGCGGCCCTTAAACTACAATTTCAATCAATATCTGTATCGTCGGCATTATTCTGTCATTATTTCCTGTACATTTTAGGCCTGATTGGATTTCGCTGCCTGATAAACTAAACACAAAAATACTTTGGCGACTAAACACTTCATTGACCAAAAATTCACTCGCCACTTTGCCGAGTTACTCTATTTTTTAATCGACACATTGGCGAGTGACTGGAAAATTCAGTCGCCAGTTGTCATTTTTTAGTCGCCATTGGCGAGTTGTCGACCGGGGTTTGTGAGCACTGTGTTGTATCCATGATCCATACAATAGTCAGTGTTGTATTCATGATCCATACAATAGTTAGTGTTGTATCCATGATCCATAAAATAGTTAGTGTTGTATCCATGATCCATACAATAGTCAGTATTGTATTCATGATCCATACACTAGTTAGTGTTGTATCCATGATCCATAAAATAGTTAGTGTTGTGCCCATGATCGAGCCAAATTACTGTTGTATCCATGATCCATACAATAGTTAGCTTTTTGTAGATCTATTATCCATACAATAGTTAGTGTTGTATTCATGATCCATACAATAGTTAGTGTTACATGCATTATCCATATGTAGATTTAGTGTTGTATCCATGGTCCATACAGATTAGTTAGTGTTGTATCCATAATATATAGTTAGACAGTTGTTTGCATGATCAATACAATGGTTTTAGTGTTGTATTCAAGATCCATACAATAGTTATTGCTGTATCAATGATCCACACAATTGCTGTATCCCTGTTCCATACAATAGTTCGGGGTGTATCCATGATGATCCACACAATAGTTGAAATGTTGTATCCATGATCCATACAATGGCTTTAATGTTGTATCCATGATCCATACAATAGTTAGTGGTGTATCCATGATCCACACAATAGTTGCAATGTATGCATGATCTATATGTGACAATAGTTTTCGCGTTGTATCCATGGTCCATAGTGTTGTATCCATGATCCATACAATAGTTAGTGTTGTATCCATGATCCACACATTAGTTAACGTTTTATCCATGATCCATACAATAGTTAACGTTGTATCCATAATCCATACACTAGTTTTATTGCTGGATGTGGAGAAAGTGGTATTTATCATGTCTAGGTGATTGCCTGGGTTATGTAGGAGGGATAAATTTAAGCAACGATAAATATGATTTATACAAAAGCCATATTAAAACCACACAAGATATAGTTTAGTATAAGGCAGCATGTTTTATACCATAACAGCCCTGTTGCATATTGAAATTTAAGTTTACAAATCCACAAGCTGATAAAATCTACTGGCATGACTGGATATACATGTATTATTTTCACAACTACTTTTAAACTATTTCAGGGAATATTCATGATCTTATATGGTGGTCAGCAGAGACCCATCCACTTGTCTACTGCACAGATATATTCCACATTTGGACAGGCAAAAATTGGAATATTTAACATGAGAGAGACAGGAGAAAATAGAATGTGGACAGGTAAAATTGGGCAAAATGGGACAGGGATTTTTTTAATCCTGGCTAACACCCTGGATCTCATCCTAACTCTAAGTTTATAAATTGAATATTCACTTGAAGTTCTAGCATTCTTGACATCACTGATATACCTACAAATAACCATTTCATGCTCCTACGATCACGACATGCTCTCAGTCTGGTTCCCTCTGGGTAACCAGTTTGAACTGGATACACATGTCTGGCAGAAATTATAGGCTTTAACATGGTTAAAGATGAGGAATTGAATTCATATGCTTACACACATTGTAGGTTTTGGAAACTTAGATTTGGAAAATATTGACAAAGGATGGGAAGACATCACTCAGTTTGGACCCCATATAGAAACATAGGACAAATATTTAATACTTTGACATAACCCACAATGAGCAAGGCTGAAGTCACATAACTGATGATAGTGATAACTTAGCGGAACATGAAAAATGCTATATAGGAGACCGGGAGACAATGTTACTAAGCTGCAGATGGTAGCGCGAGAGAGAATTAGGGTTGAAAGTCACATTCAGCAATATTTCAGCTATATAGCGACTATGCAGATTGTAGAACCCACTCAGGATCGTAGACAGGATATCTTGTGGGGTGATTCGCCTTCACTTCAAAATAGCACATCAGGGGGTCCGCTGCATGAGAAAAGGGGCAAATAGAGGGGTCGCTTCAGTTTGAAAAGGGCATTTGTATGAGAAAAAATATATATATGTTTTCCAAAAGGGGGTTTGCCTGAACCCAGAAACCCTCCTTGGCTAAGGGCCTGCCACTTGTGTTTGGGGACAATTGTACTGTGTTAACACATACTAACCTGCAGAGGGTAGAACCCACTTGTGTTTGTGGGACATCTGTACTATGTGTCGGCGACTGACACATGAAGTGATTTCACTGGACAGCGCCGTTCATTATTGGATTTGTGTCATACCTCCTCATATTGGATGGCAGTGTGTATATATAACTATATTGTCACAACATTTATCTGAAATCAAAAAAAAGAAAAGTTGTTATTGATGCAACTCTGGGTGAATTGTGTTTCTACTCCATACTGCTACAATTTCTTAGGACTTCATCAGCAATTACTTATGCCTGAAATAAATGCCTGACATTTCTAATAAAACCCCTGCAAATCAGAATGAGATAGTCCCTCTTCATACAGATATCATGGGTTAAGAGGTCATGGTATGTTGTACCATATCTTCTGATGGGGTGAATAGGTTAATGTACTGTGCCTTATTTTCAGGCTTGCACCAAGGAATACCATTTGGTCATGAGGATGGCTTAACCCAGCATTGTCAATATAAAGCCAGCATTGTCAATATAAAGCCAGCATTGTCAATATAAAGCCAGCATTGTCAAGATGAAGCCAGCATTGTCAATATAAAGCCAGCATTGTCAATATAAAGCCAGCATTGTCAATATAAAGCCAGCATTGTCAATATAAAGCCAGCATTGTCAAGATGAAGCCAGCATTGTCAATATAAAGCCAGCATTGTCAATATAAAGCCAGCATTGTCAAGATGAAGCCAGCATTGTCAATATAAAGCCAGCATTGTCAAGATGAAGCCAGCATTGTCAATATAAAGCCAGCATTGTCAATATAAAGCCAGCATTGTCAAGATGAAGCCAGCATTGTCAATATAAAGCCAGCATTGTCAATATGAAGCCAGCATTGTCAATATAAGGCCAGCATTAAACGTCAGCTGGGTTTAGCTTGTTGAACTAAAGTATGCTTGATTCACCTCCTTTAATATTAGTCATTGTCATTCTTAACTACAAATGCTGCTGAGTTCTTTTGTATGCTGTACGAGGAGAACTGCTGACTTTTTTTTTAAATCCGGATTTCATAAGCAAACATATTATTTAATTTCGTTTGCTGGTGACTGGTCTAGATCAATGTATCCCAATTGCTATTCGACCGCATTTTATAGCAAAATCGATGATGTTGTCAGCGTAAATGAAATTTATTGAAAGAGACTACAGTGTTTTGGTACAATTGCGGTCGGGAATGTTGAATTATGAGCACCCTACTGAATCGACAAGTGTGATTATAGGTGAATGCACCAGTCCATTTGTCATGCGACCATGAACTGTAGATTGGATCACTTCACATTGAAGCCGGATAACAGCTGCAATGTTATAATGAGACAACATATGATTGTATATCAGACATGTCGACAGTCCATGGTAGCTACCATTTGTCTTGGCAACAGTCCATTTGGCGAATCATTGTCCAAGGTTACACAGTTCACGTCAGTTCAGACTGATCGTATTTTGACCTACCATGGACTGACGATCGATCCGATGATGATACCACGGACTGTCGTAATATCAGACAGACAGAGAATAAACTATTAATGGTTCATATTCCTCTTAAACACACACAAGTGAAAGGAATCGAGAGATGAATGAGTCAGTGATATATGAGGCAGGTAGTTAGTTCCTACGTGTTCATTTTGTGCTCATTTCCTCACACTATAATTCGATGCTAATACCTACCATGGACTGTCCACCAACACCTAAAAACACCTCTCGCCGCAAAAATGTTTAAAATTTTTGTTAACTTGAAATAGTAATAACCCTACATTTGGTGACAATATAGTACGATATCTCTCCATCAAAAAATGACTGGCCACCAGTAACCATATCTGTCATCGATATGCTGAAAATCGTTCATTTTCGGCTGTGGTCACGGTCGTCTGGTCAGACACACGCCCACGCTTGATAACGAAAGCGCCGAAAAACCTACCATTGACTGTGATTTGACACGTGACCGGCGGTGTTTACCTATAATCATACTTGTCGATTCAGTAGGGTGATGAGGAATTATGAGAAATTACAGCGTTTTTCATGGGCGTCGCTAGGATTTTTCAAGGGGGTCGACTATCATAGGACTTTAGGTGAGGGTCCAGGGGCCGCCTAGGCCCCGGAAGCTCCGGGGTCCTAGATCGCCGGAGATGCGTTCTAAGCGTTTTCCCGGAATTAAATCTGAACATAATGTATACAGATTTAGGGTTATGTTATACAGCACTGGGACCTTAAATGGCCTGAGATGCATTCTGAGCGATTTCCAACAATTAAACTAACACATCATTGGTCAAATATCAGTATTAAATTTTATTCTTTTGTCATCTTGAAAACAATAATAACGATTTGGGCCGGTATACCTCGTAGGCTAACCGCAGTGGCGTCGGAACGCAATTGAAAGTGATGGGGGGGCACTATCACAGCTCAACAGGCGGGGGTCCAGGGGCCGCCCGCCGGTCCTAGATTGCCGGAGATGCGATCTGAACGTTTTTCCGGAAATAAAAATGATCATACTGCATGCACATTTATGACTCTATTTTCACGATTTCTTTTGCAATTATAAGCATGCATCGATATTGAAAACATCGCACCCCATGTCTGCATCCATTTGACGTTCTATAGTTATATTTAAGACATACAAAATGAAGACTTTTAGTTCTTGGGAGGGAAACCAATATGCCTACCGATACGATTCATTCACACAAAGATAAAACAAGGAAATCCTCACAGATATGCGTTCTAAGCGTTTACCCAGAAATAAATGCGAACATAATGTATGCAGATTTATGGTTGTATTTTCACGTATGTTTCGCATTTGTAAGGACTCTTCGATATTGAAAAAATCATACCTCATGCCTGAATCCATTTGACTTTCTAGTTATATTTAACACATAAAAAACATCATGGAACATTAGAACCAATATGATAGTGACAATATGACAAAGCTAAAATGAGCGGTTCTCACAGCCGGACAGGCGAGGGTCCAGGAGACGCCGGAGATGTGTTTTACGCGTTTTCCCGGAAACAAATCTGAACACAATGTATATACATGTATATTTATGGTTCTATTTTTGCATTTGTTTCATGACTGTGAAAATTAAACTTTTGATGAAAATATCACAATAATACTGTGTAGGATATCAAACTGTGTATCATGGACTATATCTTGTGGCCATGGTGAAATACTGACTAGAAAAATGAAACTAATATCACTCCTCATTCTGGAAATTAAAACGTGGCCATGGTAAAATACTGATCCATGGTAAAAAAATGAAACTGATATATTTTCCGGAAATGAAATATCACGAATGTAGTATAGCCTTCAGCAAAGCTTACATAATATACAACATTCAGTTTATTACCCGTTTTGCAATTCGCAAACGGTAGACCGAGGCTGCTGATCCTTCATCATCAAATCCACACCCATCAAGCAGAAGGAAAAAAACACATGAGTTAGTGTTAATGATTAATTGAATAGTAAATTCGCCTGCTTTATCTGTCAAGGGTTTGCCTGCTGTATCCGTCGAGGATGGAGTCTCATGAACAGAGCTACCCTTTTCCTTTTTTTTTGTTTTGCTTTCGTTTTCTTTGTTTTTGTTTTTTTTGCTTTTTCTGCTGTTTTTTTTTGCGCGTGCAAGGGGGGGGGGGGTCGTTCGCACCTGACGACCCCCCCTAGCGACGCCCCTGGTTTTTCAGCTGTCTTTCTCCCCGGGGTCTTTTCATCTTCCCACAAACTTCGCTGACAGGCTGGAAATATGAGTTTTATAGTTTTCTAGAGAGAAGGTCCTAGACATACGCACTGAACATTATTATCTTTCCAAGTCGCGGTCTTCAGTAGTTCAATCTTGAACGTCGCTCGACTAGGCTTACTCCGTTCAACGCAGCATATCACGTAGCAATGGAGCAGATTCCCCACAGATGCCATGGGGGCGCTGTAGATTCGATTTTCTCAGAGTTTGTCCGGCATTTAGCTCTACTGTGGCTTGATAAACATCTTACAAATATTCTACGACTCGGATATTAACTTCTGACAATCTTTGCGAAATAAAGACAAATCTTATCTTTGAAGTTAGACGACCAACATCAGTAAAATCCAAACGACGGTAGAATGTGCGTGCAAAAAAACATTCCAAATTTATGCGCGGTTACATGTTTTCAAATTGCTATCGTGCACGAAAACGAACTGAGCTGAATCCACCCAAAAGAATAGATTCCAGCGCACAAGAAACCGTGATGGAAATAAAACCAAATTATACAAATGGAGTATGTAGATAAATGTTTAAATGATATAATATTGTTAAATCTGTGAATGCACCGTTTGCCACTTCTTTTTTTGGTGAAAGAGTGGGAAGAGAAATTATATTTATATTTTTATCTATATTTCTTGACCGCTGGAATCTATTCTTTTGGGCGGATTCAATTCAGTCTGTTTCCATGCACGATTGAAAACATGTAACCGCGCGTAAATTTGGAACGTTTTTTGCACGCGCAGTCTACCGTTGTTTGGATTTCACTGATGTTGGTCGTCTAAGGTACATGTAAGATTTGTCTTTATTTTGCAAAGATTGTCTGAAGTTAATGTCGTAGAATATTTGTAAGATGTTTATCTAGCCACAGCAGAGCTAAATGCCGGATGAACTCTGAGAAAATCGAATCTACAGGGCCCCCAGGTCATCTGTGGGGAATTTGCTCCATTGCTACGTGATATGCTGCGTTGAACGGAGTAAGTCCAGTCGAGCGACGTTCAAGATTGAACTAGGTCTTCAGATGAACGGGAAGAAACACTTTGGGTTTAGGCCTACTGATTCTCCACTTTTGGACTGTCCGGCCTTGGCCCTTGCCCCTGGTCGAAACGTTTCGAAAAACACGCTGTACAAATAACATAAATTCATAATATGCCGACCTAATAGGCCGGCGAAGCCGGCCTTAGGTCGGGCTTATTGGTAAGAAATCCAGACAACAACAACAACAACAATTCACACATACTGACGAACCCACCTTTTTCCTCAATGTGGGCGGAGCCTGTCGTTCGACGCGTTGTCAACGTAAACGTCATCGACTGGAGGCTGACATGTTTCTCGTCTCGGTGAAACGAGAAAATAAATATTTACATTCCCGTTTACACCATTGATATTTAGCTCCTTCTGCAAAGATCTTCCGAATTTTCAAACGCCGACATTCGCAGCCGGGCCTGGGATCGGGCTTTTTCAAAGAAATCAACGTAAAATTCATCAAATTCTCACTGCGCCTGTCCGAAATCGAAGCGGACATGTTTCTCATCTCGATCAAACGATAGTTTGACAAGCCAAAATGGGACAGAATGATTTTATTCATTTACACATAATTCTATGAACATTAATATATTTTTTCCTCTTTGCATCGCATATTTTTGTCTTAAAACATTGAAAAAGCAAAAGCGTTCTTGTCACCGAAAAACATCCGGGCACTTCGCGCAACCATGACTACAATGTAAAGTTCACGAGTTACGGCCCTTGAATTCGTTATGTTCCGCTCCACGCAAGTGTTTGCTTTTTGTCTCATTTCCAGTGATAAATTATGTTTGGTTCCATGGGCTAATAACATTTACACAAGCATTTTGTTGAAATAATGACAAAAACAAACTTTTTCTTCTTATTTCCTTTTATAAGTTGATAAAGATGCAAGGATTGCTCTATGGTATTTTAGTGAGTGTCTGAGTGGTTCCAAAGTGAACAATGCATTTTACAAGAATAATGAATACGAAGCTGCGCATCAAAAAACCCCTCGGCTCTGGGTACATTCATAATGTATTAAATTTGAACCAAGATGTCAGGAACACCAAGCAGTCAAGTCACAAATATACAGATTATCAAAAATTTTGCAATTAGAAATGACCCCTAAGATTTCCGTCCAATCAGAGAAACCGATATTCATTACATAAATTTCTTGATGCATCAATGATGTATACCAAATTTTACATCGAGCATTTGAACGGTATCAGAGATAGAGATCATTAATGATTTCGCATAAATTAAAGATGGCCACCCTTCCTTCTCGCCACTCAGAGGACCTGATGTGGTTATTCATTGAAATTTCTCTTGATACATTGATGCTGTATACCAAGTTTCGTATAGAACACTGAAATGGTATCAGAGATATACATCATTAAAGATTTTGCATAAATTAAAGATGGCCACCAAGGTTTCCGCTCCAATCAGAGAAACCAGAACTGTCATTTGTCGTAAGTCTCTTGATGCATCGATGATGTATACCAAATTTTACATCGTGCACTTGAACGGTATCAGAGAACGAGATCATTAATGATTTTGCATAAATTAAAGATGGCCGACCATCCTTCGCCCCACTCAGAGGAACTGATGTGGTTATTCATTGCAAGTCAGTTGATACATCGATGCTGTATACCAAGTTTGGTATAGAACACATAAATTGGATCAGAGATATATATCATTAAAGTTTTTGCATAAATTAAAGATGGCCGCCAAAGTTTTCGGTCAATCAGGTCCCGATTCAAAGTATCTGGATGTATCGATGATGCATACCAACTTTCATATAAAACAACTGAATGGTAACAGAGATATGTATCATTATCGATTTCGCATAAATTAAAGATGGCCTCCAGGATTTCCAGCTAATCAGAGAAGCCGGTTTGGTAATTTATTGAAAGTTGCTTGATGTATAGATGATGTATACCAACTTTCGTATTGAACAGTTGAATGGTTTCCGAGATATGGATCATTATCCATTTCGCATAAAATTAAAGATGGCCGCCAAGGTTTTCACCCAATCAGGTCCCAATTAAATAGGCTTCTGGTCCTTGACTAGGTAAATAAGCATACCAAATTTGGAATTCTTCAGTGGAACCGTTCTCCGGCTATCTCGCTCACGTACAGACGTACGGACGTACGGACAGACGGACGTACAAGACGACGACAATACCCCATGGCCAAAATTGGCCGAGGGGTAAAAACTGGGGAAAACGTGATCTATCTATTTTGGGCAAACTACAGATTATAAAAACCTTTATAATTTCACAGTTTACTTTTATCATGCAATCACTTGGAATTCCGGACAAAATTTTAGCACAAATAAACCAACTTTTATACAGATTTTTATGGAAAAAAACCCTAAATAATAAGAAAGCATTTGAAAGAGTAAAACGGACTGTTCTAATAGGAGATTACAACCAAGGTGGACTGAAAATGTTAGATATGAATGACTTACAAACAAGCTTTTATTTGAGCTGGGTCCCCAAACTTTTTTCAGATAATGCAGAAATTTGGCAAAATGTCCCCTTTTTTTATTTCAACAAAATAGGACACAGACTTAGTGCCTTTCAAAGTTCAGTATCTAGCAAACAATTCATACAACTTGATTCTATCAAATCACTATTTTGGAGGAAGGTCTTTACTGTATGGTTAGATAGTCATCAAATCTCTTTAAACCCACCTGATATCCCAATGCAAGCTTTGTTTAATAACAATCTCATTAAGTATAAAGGTAAACCACTCTTTTTCAAAGATTGGGTGAAGGCTGGAATAGTACGAGTCAAAAATATTTTCCACAATGATCACCTTTGTACATTTAAGCAGCTCGTTAATTTACTTGGCCCTTCACCAGGTCGCATATTTGAATACAATGTTATGAAAAATGCCATCCCAAAACTCTGGATAGATAACTTTCAACATAATTTGACTAGTCAAAACTATATTTCATTTTGTGGAAAGTCTATATATGGGTGGAAGGCGAGAAATTTTAGAAATTTCATCACTTCTGAAAGGGTATCTAAACCATGTGCAGTAGGTTTCTGGCAAAGGAAGACCGGCATTGAAATAAATGATTATATTTTTAGATTGCCTTTCATTTGTACTGCTGAAACCAGACTTCAAGTTTTACAATGGAAGATGCTACATAATATATATCCAACGGCCATACTTCTCCACAAAATAGGAAACAAAGACTCAAACAAATGTACACAGTGTAATGAGGTTGAATTTATTGAACATTTCTTTTTTCATTGTGCCTATTAAAGCTTTTTGGAAAATAGTTGAAGACAAAATTTTCTCTATTGCTAATATACAGATTATACTACAACTTAATCACATCCTGTTTGGTGTAACAGAGTCTACTATGATACATTACTGATACACATTTTAGCAATTAAAATAATGTGGTTAATTACCTCTTTCTTCTTTGAAGAGAGTGAACATTGTAACAATGTTCACTCTCTTCAAAGAAGAAAGAGGTAATTAACCACATTATTTTAATTGCTAAAATGTGTATCAGTAAGTATAAATATGGTACACATGCAAACTTAAGTTTTCTCTTTGATTATGAATTAGAGCTGAGAAAGAAATATCTGCAAATACCTGAGAAATGATCCGTCTTGGCCAATGTTTTTGATATGGATTGTGTACCGTTATGGGCAGCAAGATTCCA
>JAVTVY010015626.1:0-62930 GCA_036873755.1 Hanleya hanleyi
CTACTATTGTTGTTAAAACTAAGGCTTCAAGAAAGAAAAAAAATGACACGATAACAGGGTTTCATAGAAGTCCAAATTTTTGCCACCGGATACTGAAAATTCAATATTTTTTTCACCTGAATTGAGTATTTTTACGTTTTTGTCGCCGGCCGACAGACTTCTATTTAGTTTATTTCTAATTTTGCAACCGCCATAAGTAATGTATATAACAAATTTTCATACGACCATCAATGGAGCCTGTCAATACCGCTATGTATTTGAATTGTGAAAATAAAGCAACAAACAGATCATTTAACATATTCAGTTTTATGTTCTTAATTTACCAAGGTCTAAGATACCATCTATTTTCAGCACATTATGTCACATTGTGGATGTCAACAAGACAAGACAAGGCAATTCAAATTAATTTTTAAAATTACAAACTTGGTAATTTTGAATGAAATCGATTGCAAATGATGTCCAATTTAAGTATGCAAGTTTTGAAACGTTTCAGCTACATGTACGCTAATTAAAAACCACTTGGATCTGGACCAGACTTCCCTTTCAAAATCTTACATTATAATTTTTGCATAACTTTTTTCAAAAGATTTGATGTGAAATTTGGCAAATATTCAGACTAAAATTAAAAGTTAGACTCCAGGGTTAGATTCGAAAGAGAAATTAAAAAAAAGAGAGATGAAAAGACAATGCAAAAAAAATTACAGGATTGAAGACAAGCAATCGTCATAACTGCAGCTAGTCCATGGCGACCATAAACTCATAAAAATGAAATGAATTAGAGAATTCTGTTTGAAAAGGCGCACAATTTTGTAAACTATTGCGTGAAGGCAGCTGGCTCATTTTCGATAGGATCGTGCGGACTCTAGACGGATACATAAGTTTACCATGTTTGGTTATTGAAGGCTGCAAATAAGTGCCAAACAGTTTGACTTGACCACCCTTATTGAAAGAATGGATTTGCCCATAACGTTTGACCTAAAATTAATCATGTAAATGCAGTACGCCAGACTTTTGTTGATGGGGCAGGCATTTGAAATGTTTCTGTGCTGCCCTAATGTGGGACACTTGTTTCAGGATAATAGACAGATCAGTTAAATTCAATGCCAGAAAATGGGTGCCTATTCTAGTAATTTTAAAAATCAACTTCAGTTGTTTTGGTTTGTTTGCACCATGGATCCGAATTTACCTCCATGTTTGTACCATCTCAAAAAAGTTTTGTCAGTATAAAAAAAATTCAACTCTTCTTTATGTATCTCCAAATCAAAGAACGATCTAGTCAGGTTGATATTGTGGCTAAATCAGTTCGCTGTCTTTGAATTACCCATTCAAACTTTATTAACTACGGTACAATCAAACTTTGGTTTCAGTTTCAACATCGTACAATGCGTACATGCGAACGACATGCCAGTTTCTTTACAACAACAACACGACAAGATCGTTCAACTTTGAGTGAAAACAAATGCCCTATGCGAAGATTACATCGTCTCCTTTATCATAAATACTATTCAGCGATGGTCAGATATTTACCTGTCCATTCCAAGGAGAGTTAGACGTCTTTGGGGGCTTGTCATTCCCACATGTCAAACTCTCCCTCAATTTTTTTTTTCGCCACACAACGCCATTCGGAAACCCCCACATACATTCAGTATGAATACAGGTTTTAGGGTTACCGACGGCATGACCCCGATAACAGTTCGGGAAACGGACATAAATAATTAGCTCACGGAAATGACCGGAACTGCCGACCTATTTATTCTGGTATGAATCATTTCCCGCTTGTTTGCCCGCAATATCTTTCGATTATAAATTACGAAATTACGAAGTATTGGCCTTTGGAGACTTCAGTTTTTTTCCAAAATTTCAGTTTTTCCCTTCTAAAATACTCAGACTTCAGTTTTTTGGTGACAAAATTGAGTTTTTACGGGAGTTTTGACACCGATTACCGGTGTCAAAACACGACGTGTATGAACCCCTGGATAAGGAATGTAAACAATGCTGACCATCACAAATAATATTAGCTCGAAACTCGCATTTTTAAAAAATCATAATTATTTCTATGAAGGACACGTACTGATAAAAGCATTGAAACAGGTACATGTAACAAAATGAGAACATAAAAACTGACATTTAATTAGAAGACTAGTTAGTCGTAATCCATAACGCAAAACCGAGGATCTTTCTGGTGAAACTTAGACTAAGCAACCACAAACTGAAAATAGACTGGCAGACATGCAATACCGTATATATGAGTAGAGGAGCACCCATGTCACACCTACCGGGTGGTAGAAGATGAAATTCACTTTGTCGTCGAATGCAAAAATTACACTGCCATGAGGAAAATCTTCTTTGACATCATTGGAAACACAAATCCCAGTTGTACGTGGGACATTGACTGCTCTGAACAAATTTATATATATCGATGGCCTGAAAGGATAGCGACATGTTGAACACCATAGGTGATCATCTGTTGTCCTGGTATGACATGAGACTTGGCTCACCATATTGACACACCACATTTGCAGACCCATCACTCGCATGCATTCTGTGTGAGCGTCGTGCATTTGGCAAAATCTCTGGCGTCTTGGCATTGTCTTGTTCAAACTTATTTCTAAAGTACCCAACCATCATGCAAAGTTGCTCCAGAAAAAGCAGTCCATATAATTTCAAAATGTTCCTGGACTTGACTGAAAAGTATTCACTAATAGGCTCTGTGAAGGGGGAACTGGTAATGGTCCACTGTTATTTGGAAAAAGTATGAAAAAATTGTATAAATGGAGGCAAAATTATTAATTGAGAGGTCTGTTTTTGTATCACATGTACATGTTACTCACCTTTATGTAAAATATTGTTTGTTATTTTATTATTTGTCTTCTTGTATGTGTTTTGTACTCCTGTCTCAAATAGGGTGTTCAGTACAATAAAGAGGCTTATCTCTTAGTTTTATCTGAAAATGTATTTGTAGATAAGAGGTTTCTTGGACTGGTATGATATGAAATTATCTTGGGTGGACCCTCTCTCTCTAAATGTAACTTCCGGGCATAAGTTAATATTGGGAGAGGAAGAACTCTTAGGAAATCCTGAGATCCTTCCTTGTTAGCAGTGCGAGGGGCTATATTAAGATCAGAGATAATTAAATAAACTAGGCCATAACTAGCTGCTTACATTGTAACATTTGTACCCAATAACTGAAGGCTTTAAGGATACAAGTGTTGATGTTGGTGACTATTTTTAGCAATCATATGAGCATGTCTAGTTTTAATGTTCTGAAGCAGCACATGTACAGAGTTAAATTTAGACTGCACATCTCGGCTTTCCTGGTAGACCTCGAGTGTTGATGGTTTATGTGATATTGTTCCTAGAAAACCGTAAACTAGATAAATGTATAAGATAGTAGCGTACATGTATGTACAGTGTAGTTAACTGAAAAAATAAATAGAGAAGATAATTTCTTCTTTGAAGTGGTGATTTAGATTATAGACTAAAATCCATATATATGTTACAGCACACAAGGGCTTCCCTGATACATTCATTTACATATAAAAACCATTAGGCTCTATTAAAAAAAAGCCTATTTAATCACCACCACCTGCCCCAATTTTTTTTATCTCCTCAAAAGATTTCCATCACCTTTCTTTGCTTCAAACAGCGGATGTCGCATTTGTAGTGGTGTGACCTCCTATTACGGACTAATCTGCGAATTGAGATTTTAGATGGATGTCTGTTTCTTCTTATAGGCAAAGTTTCTACATGTAAAACTCTGGAGAAGCAGGATACACTCTGTTTCTCATTAATATGGACTATTGGAGAGCACAATGCTGAATCACTGTCACCTATAATATTCTTCTGCTTGTCAACATAACCCTTTCATACAGCTCCTTCACTTATTTAGGATACAGCAGCTGCATTAATTACCCTAAATCAGAACCCTATATTTTCTTAAAAAGAAACCTCCTAAGTCTAGAACACAGCACAACCTCATGGCTACACAACCCCACGACCACCGCTACACACCCTCCGGACCCCAGCCAGTTGATATCAAAGACTTAAAAAATAAAACTTGTCGCTTCTTCACTTATGCTCAGCAAGGACTGGTTTGTTTGGTGTTGGGATAATGTAAGTGGGTGACTGAGGCTTCATGTCTTTCTGTTTATCAAACAGCTACTTTAGAAGATATTTTTAGTCGGGTAAAAGAAGACCGTATTCTAGGATATTTGAGAGAAATCAGTTTGGTGCATAATTTTTAATGTATCTACATGTTTTTGGTTTGTTGTGATGATTACATCTGTATTGCTGGGTTGTTGACTTATTTTGTTTTTTTTGCTTTTAAGCGATTTTAGTAAAACTGCTTTTGTGTGTGGTAAATATAATATTAGAAGAAAGTCATGGCAATCTCAAACTGATAATATTCCGCTAACTAATTCCACTGCTTTTAGCAGTTTTTCAAGTATCATCATACAGACATCAGACAGAACGCAACAATAATAATCAGATAACAATCGACAAATATTCGACAAACACAGTACAGCTATTAAAATTATATTTATAGGCTGTTCCAAGTATATATATATTTTTTTATTAAACAAACTTATTGGAGTGCAAATTTTTGATATAAAACAAAAGCAGATGTGTAAACGGGCAAATGCACAGACATGACAAAGAAGGACAGACAGTTGAAAACGTTTATGACGATGAACAGAAGAAAAAAAAAAAAACTGCCCTCGTGACAATTTGGGTCTAAAAACAAAATACGTGGATGCTGACGGTGTATATAACATTAACAAAAAGGTTACTTTCAGTTTGAGTGCATATGTACAAATTTTATTTGGTATTGAAATGTTCTTTCGGTTACTTTCAGTTTGAGTACATATGTACAAATTTTATTTGGTACTGAAATGTTCTTTCTTGAGCAACGGTCACATTCAGTCTAAACAAAACATACCAGATGAGGCGAGGCAGTCCAACACAATGTAGCAGATATATTCACAGTCACAAACATACCAGATGAGGCCAGGCAGTCCAACACAATGTAGCAGATATATTCAGTCACAAACATACCAGATGAGGCCAGGCAGTCCAACACAATGTAGCAGATATATTCACAGTTACAAATGAAACCTATTGTGATACATTGTACAAATGTTAAGCCACTCCCAGTTTTGTTTGATTGTCGCTTTATACTAAAATATTGCTCTATTCTCTCTTTCTGTGGTACAAGTAGGCTCTCCCATGCCCCCCCCATGATATAACTTAAAAATTGTTAAAAGCTATGATAGACACCATACTGTTCACTCACTCCAAGAAGGGGAAATTACTAAAAAAAAGGATTGTCCCACTATATGCATGTCCTGGTGATGATTCAAATACGATTCCTTGTGAATACTGTTTAAGCGACTGATCCACCCTCCTTGTAGTCTCAAACTTTTTTCTCACATTTTTCTCAAACTTTAGCAGTTAGAGCAGGTTTTTCTAGGTCAAGGTAGAAGCGATATCGCTGGTACCTAGATGACCCTTCCCTGTCCACCCACAATGCTGTCTATTTATAGATTTTTATTGGGCTATTTTAGAATACATGTACCTGTAGCTTACACCATTCTTCAGATTCTATTTTCATGATAATGTTTCGCTGGCATGGCCAGATTTTCAAATAGTGGTCGTCATTGGTTTGAAGTGGTAATTCGGGGTGAAAGAAATGAGATTAGGAAGATTGAATTTCTGAGGCATTCATGCATGGAACGTTGTCACTCTGAGGCTATATAGTCTGATCTCATATTGTGGAGTATGAATTGTTCTCCATTCAATTGGCTGGGCTAATTTTAGACGGCATAGAATATAAAATAGACAGGCCCTGGGCCATTACAGATATCGTACAAGTCGTCACCTTGTACTGCTGGATATATCATTTATGAATATTGGGCTGTAAATTTGTCTACTCTTTACTGGTATATTTGATGTAATATCGACTCGATAGATATCCATAGTGATCCTTTCCACATCAACTAAATCCTCCTAAAGCCATGTCCATTTACTAAATGACCGTCCTATTTGATGTCCTTGATGTACATGCTGTATACTTGGGGCATCCTTTTAGCTGATCAAGCGATCATGCTTTCATGTTGTAGGAATGTGCATGTACATGGTAGTGCTGATTAAAATCTTCCATTATTAGATACTCAAATTATGAAAAAAAAAATTACACTGGAGTTGAGTTCAGGTTTCTTTGAGTTGGAGATGTGGATGGCACAGGTTTGAACACGTACAAGAATGTGTCGGAACTGTGGAAATGAAATTTGGCCTGGTTGTCCTGATCAGTTTGTTCTTTGGCTGATTATGTACACATGAACAGCTACAATCAAAGTTTGGCTGGGATACAAATCCTCACAGGGATCACTTTCAGTTATTGTGATGTTTTTAGAAATATGCAGTCAGTATATTTGTTTTTTTTAGACCAGTCTTTCAATGTTGCATTTAATTATGACTATTTTGTCTTTTAGTCTGCACTTCATCGGCTTTGACCGTTTTTTCCCCCCATTGTCCGATATATATTGTCCCCAGACCTAATTTGTCCTTGGCCCATTTGGTCCTTGCTCATTTTGGCTGATTTTTCCCTTCGACTAATCTTTTGACTGAATTTAATTTGTCTTCTGCCCACTTCTATTTTAATTTTTTTTTCTGACTTCGGTTATTTTGACCTTACATGTAGTTTATTTTGTCTTTTGACTAATTTTGACCATTGACTGACTATTCCAACCTTAGGCTAATTTTGTCTAACTACAGGAATGTTGTCCTTCCAACTATTTCCTCTTTTGGCTCATTTTGTCTCCACAGCTCATTTTGTGGATATAATTATGGTCCAGTTCCACTTAAACGTACCATTTTTAATTGATTCACTTCTGATGTATAGATGACCCAGACTGTAGGTAGGACTTGATGACATCAGGGCGAGACATGCCAATTGACACATCCCTGACAATATTACAGTGTAAAGTGTAACTCTATATAGGCAATCCATAGAGCCAGATTATGCTAAAAATAGCAGAGGGACCCATGACCTATTGTTCTCAGTTTTTTATTGCCGTCACATGCAGCATTAACGGTCTCGCAACAAAACACAGGAATTTCAGCTGCGTTCGTTTCCAACCCCAATGGACCGCCTCCATGTGAAGTCAATGATGTGCCAATCGGCTGATCGTCTATTTGATTTCTCATTGGCTGGTGTCTCGTTTCATGGCAAATAGAACTTTGTACTTGTCCCAGATTTACGCGGCTTGTTCGGGTTTCACGCTTGGCAAAACCAGCGCTTGCATAGATCTACTTTAGTACATGTACATCTATGTTAATCTAGCAGCATCACACTGAGACATAGATGTAATATCATGGTACATGTATATATAATACATGTACATTTAATCTAGCAGCAATACACTGAGGCATAGATGTAATATCATTGTATATATAATACATGTACATCTTTGTTAATCTAACAGCAGTACACTGAGACATAGATGTAAATTGTAATAGCATGATATATATAATACATGTACATCTATGTTAATCTAGCAGCATGGTATATATAGTACATGTACATTTAATCTAGCAGCAATACACTGAGACATAAATGTAATATCATTGTATATATAATACATGTACATCTTTGTTAATCTAGCAGCAGTACACTGAAACATAGATGTAAATTGTAATAGCATGGTATATATAATACATGTACATCTATGTTAATCTAGCAGCATGGTATGTATAGTACATGTACATTTAATCTAGCAGCAATACACTGAGACATAGATGTAATATCATTGTATATATAATACATGTACATCTTTGTTAATCTAGCAGCAGTACACTGAGACATAGATGTAATACCATGGTATATATAGTACATGTACATCTATGTTAATCTAGCAGCAGTACACTGAGACATAGATGTAATACCATGGTATATATAGTACATGTACATCTATGTTAATCTAGCAGCAGTACACTGAGACATAGATGTAATACCATGGTATATATAGTACATGTACATCTATGTTAATCTAGCAGCAGTACACGGAGACATAGATGTAATACCATGGTATATATAGTACATGTACATCTATGTTAATCTAGCAGCAGTACATGAAGACATAGATGTAATAGCATGGTATATATAGTACATGTACATCTATGTTAATCTAGCAGCAGTACATGAAGACATAGATGTAATAGCATAGTATATATAGTACATGTACATCTATGTTAATCTAGCAGCAATACACTGAGACATAGATGTAATACCATGGTGTATATAGTACATGTACATCTATGTTAATCTAGCAGCAGTACACTGAGACATAGATGTAATACCATGGTGTATATAGTACATGTACATCTATGTTAATCTAGCAGCAGTACACTGAGACATAGATGTAATATCATTGTATATATAGTACATGTACATCTATGTTACCCCTCAGCCCATAGGGCTGTGGGGTCTTGTCGTTGCCATGTACGTACGTCCGTCCGTCCTAGCGTCCGTCCGTCCTAGCGTCCGTCCGTCCGGCGTCCGTCCGTCAACATTTTCTTGTCCGCTAACATGTGTAGATATGATTAATCTAGCAGCAGTACACTGAAATGACAGATCTATGATGTGAGATAACATGGTTATATGTATGTAATATCATGTACATTTTGCTATGTTAAATCTGATGCAGCAGTACACCTGGTCATTCATGAATATTATTGATTGTTTGCAAAACTATATTAACTGGGCATGCAAAAGGTATTCACAAATGTCACTTGTCCGCTGATCCTGCCAGATTGAAAGTGGGTCATAACTCGGGAAAAGCTTCTGTGGAACTGAAATGTGTTCAGGGTGAATAAATTCTGATTTTTATTTTTTTTAGATTTTTTAATGATTTTACGTAATAAGCACAATACTCAACTGTTTTCCAACACTTCCCTAAATCTCTAACGTAAAAACTTCCGTCTTGCACAAACAGGACTTCACAAATCTGCGCAACGCTGCGCTGTTGCAAAAAAATAAAGGCAAAGAGCTATGCATGGTCCCATACACACTATGTTAATCTTCAGTTAGTATATGAATCATAGATTATAACATGGGTATTATCCCACATTCATGTTAATCTAGCAGCAATATTATTGACATAGATGTAATACATGGTGTATATAGTACATGTACATCTATGTCAATCTAGCAGCAGTACACGGAGACATAGATGTAATACCATGGTATATATAGTACATGTACATCTATGTTAATCTAGCAGCAGTACAGGAGACATAGATGTAAACCATTTAATTAACACAACACATCTTGTTTTCTTGAGCAGTTTTGAAGCTAGATGTAATACCACCTATATGGCTTGCCTGCATCATGTTAATCTAGCAGCAATACAAAAAGACATAGATGTAATACCATGGTATATATAGTACATGTACATCTATGTTAATCTAGCAGCAGTACATGAAGACATAGATGTAATAACATGGTATATATAGTACATGTACATCTATGTTAATCTAGCAGCAATACACTTAGACATAGATGTAATACCATGGTATATATAGTACATGTACATCTATGTTAATCTAGCAGCAGTACATGAAGACATAGATGTAATACCATGGTATATATAGTACATGTACATCTATGTTAATCTAGCAGCAGTACATGAAGACATAGATGTAATAACATAGTATATTATATGTACATCTATGTTAATCTAGCAGCAATACACTTAGACATAGATGTAATAACATGGTATATATAGTACATGTACATCTATGTTCATCTAGCAGCAGTACACTGAGACATAGATGTAATACCATGGTATATGTAGTACATGTACATCTATGTTCATCTAGCAGCAGTACACTGAGACATAGATGTAATAACATGGTATATATAGTACATGTACATCTATGTTCATCTAGCAGCAGTACACTGAGACATAGATGTAATAACATGGTGTATATAGTACATGTACATCTATGTTCATCTAGCAGCAGTACACTGAGACATAAATGTAATAACATAGTATATTATATGTACATCTATGTTAATCTAGCAGCAATACACTTAGACATAGATGTAATAACATGGTATATGTAGTACATGTACATCAATGTTAATCCAGAAGCAATAATCTAAGACAGATTTGATAACATGATATGTATATAGTAGGTGTACATCTATGTTAATCTAGCAGCTGTACATGAAGACATAGATGTAATAACATCTGTGTTAATCTAGCAGCATTATTTGAAGACATATAGATGTGATAACATGATATATATATATATACGGGGGGGGGGGGGGCTATCTTAGATAGCACCAGTCCAGCATTTAACATGGTCAATATAGAGTTCAGCCCTCCCACTTTCAAATGTGCTCCGATGCCCCTGTATAGTACATGTACTTCTATGCTAATCTAGCTGTGCTGAAGACATAAATTAACACAATATAATGTATATCATATGGAAAAATGCATGGAAAAAATATTGAATCAAGGTGAAAATTGATGTACATGTGTGACAATATGAAGCCCTGGGAGTGAGTCAGCTAACTCGTGATGCTATGACTGAAAGAATTATGTATTGTACATGGAAAGTTACAGTTTTTGTTGAAAGAATCGATCATGCCCTTTTCTATTTTTTTTTTTTTTTTTTCAGAGAATCACTTTCGTAATGACTTCAAATAGCAATTATGGCATGCTTAGTGTCAGTGAAGTGACAAACCAGATTTCATCTGATAAAAACCTGCATGTACTTTGGAACTGATTTATTAAAAAAACATTGCATTAATTCAAACAGACTTGTAACTCTGACATCCCTGTTACTTGTTTATTTGAAAGCCGTTATCGGTTTAGTTTAGGCAATGACAAAAGCTACAAGTTTATCACATGTACAGGGCCATTCTAAAAAAAAAATGTGTTTACTGTAACGCAATTTGAAAAAGGTGGGTAGGTAGGTAGGTAGGGATTTTTTTTTTTTTTGCCTTAGTTCAGGCGAGTGGTTGGTTATCTCCATTGATGAGCGGTATTCAACCTAACATTTTTTCTATGTGGTAAGTATACATGTATATACTCTGGATCTTATTTTTTTTGTATCTTTGTATTGTATATGAAAAACAAATAATTTGGGACTGTCATTGTGACTGTCTGCATTGCAAGACAAAAGATATAAATAAAATCTGGCCACCTGCCCCATTTCCTGTCAAGCAGTTGATGTTAACATAGAACAAACAATTATTATTAATGAGCCTTATAAAGAGAAGGCCTGACAGTTTGCCATGGATTTAAAACAGATATGCAAAAACATTAAAAAAATAAGGAAATTCCTGATATTTTTGTCTCACATATTTTTCATTTCATAGCGCGATGTTTTTTACAGTGAAAGATCTAAATTACCAACAAAAATTCAAAAGCCACAGAGATAAGCAAGAAGTGCAGTACAGTTAAATTTAAAATCTTGACTTCAAATAAACTGACTTCTAAAGAAATGCCTGTTTTCAACGTAAAGGGTCCACCACGTTGCTGCTGTTGTTCATGACAGGTCTCCTGCAGGCAATGTCTGAAGAAACGATCCATTTTTATTTCATAAATTTCTTACCGCTTAATTCTACTTCTCTTGCTGTGCTGTTTCAGGGAAAATTGTTTGTCATTCTAATTACGAATGAATCCGAATCAAAATTATCTGCTAAATAAACTCCAAACGTCTCAGGTTTTCATTTTCACGCTCGTGTACTTTCTGTTTGACGACCACGTGTTAGCTAGCATTCACACTCGCGCCATCTGGCGCCAGTCGGGAACCTTCACAGAGAGGATTCAAGGCTTCCAAAAAATAAACGAGCAAACGTTTCCGATGTGTAGTTTGCGCGTTACGTTATCAAAACATGTCCGTTTTGCAGCAAGACGAAAAGATATCTCAGAGTTTTCTGATTACAGGTCAGCTATTTGACTCGAATTTTCGTGCAATGTCGAATAAATCTCTCTGAATGAACACCACACTGATAAGGCTAAGCTTTGATTGCGCGAACCGCAAGTTCCATTTTAGGCGAGTCTTTGCGTCGAAATTCTACCCCTCGACAGAGTAAACTCCCCTTATGGGATGCGCGAGGAGTTATTCCCCTTGAAACAGATATTTTTACAGATTTGCGAAAACCTAAAAAAAAATATGCCGGACAATTTTTTTTTGCGCAGCTACGTTTTTTTTCGGGGCGGTTGGGTTACGGTAAACGTAAATAATATTTTGAATGGCCCAGTCAACACACAATTAAATCACTTCTAAATTCCTGGGGAAATGCTGATGGTCACAGACAAGAAAAGGGAGGCAATTTCACCAACATCACAGAAGAGGGCATGAGCGCAAATTTTTTTTAGAAATGTGAGGCAATTGAGCTGAAAAAAGTAACCAAAGAGCAGTGACTGATGTGAATGATTGAGTGACCGGCTTGGTGCTTCTGGCATGCAATATAAAATATGTTTACCTGTACAATTAACCTCATATATCTGGGGAGAAGGTGACTCTTCTATGATGTCACACTGCAGAGCTGACACAACAACTCGTATCATGACATCACGACTCGTCATGCCCATTGTTGGCATTCTAAAACAAAGACAAACCTATATCATCATATATATCGACATCACAATCAAAGTTCAGCTCAATGTATGGAAGAGTTGTAATGTGCGCAATTGATATTCGGCTGAGATCACTTGGAGAGCAGGGCCGTAGCCAGGATTTGCTGAGGGGTGGTTCGCCTTCACTCCAAAAGGGCACATCAGGGGGTTCGCTGTATGAGAAAAGGGGCCAATAGGGGGTTCACGTCAGTGTTTGAAAAGGGCATTTATATGAGAAAAATATATAAAATTTTTGAAAGGGGGGTTCGCCCGAACCCAGAAAACAACCCTTGGCTACGGGCCTGGGGAGGTATAATAGATGTTCATGAGGCTTTCTTGGTAACGTCTCCTCAGTTTGTTCTCATAAACTTTTTATCTCCAAAATAATTTTATGTGGAATATGGCTCTTTGATGCAACTATAGTACCGGGTTCCTGTTGCTTCAATGCATTTTGCTGAGAAGCAACAAGGAACTTGATAATGTGATGTCTAGCACTGTAATATCACTTGTCTTTATTGCACCATTTAAGCGTCCTGTCTGTGTCTTGTGCGATGTCCTCAGTGTTTTATAGGGTGGATGGAGGGTGTCTGGTTCCATGCTGCTTCAAGATTTCTTCTTTGAAGTAGAGGAACGCAACTGGGCTGGATGGTGCTTAGTTGGTTTGTCGCGATATAGCTGGAATATTGTTGAAAGTGACGTTAAATTCTATTCACCACCACCCAAATTCTATGCACCATGTGCATAGGTATTTTTGTGTGTTTGGGGGGAGGGGATTGTTTTGGTGGAATTAGTTGGGGGTTGGGTCTTGCTTGCCACTGATGTGTCAATTTTAAATATATGTACTCACCTCCAGATTTCTGTCTTGTATCATTTCAGGATATATTACGGTGTCGAGTTTTAACATCAGGGATATTTGAAACTAAGTTTACAGTTGATAAAGTTAATTTTCAGTAAGTATATTTGTTTAGAATCTTTCACCTCTAATTGTTGAGCTTTGTTCGGAACAGGAAGTCTCGTGAATTTCGTCACAGTTTATAGTTCCTGAATATTCCTGGTAATTCCTTTTGACCATCTGAATATTTTTATGGTGCCCTTGAAGTTGTTCTTCCATCTTTTCTCCATTATGCTTAACTGTGGACAGATGATATCTTAAGTTATGCTCCACCGATCATTGTGAAAGTTCTCAGGTTTGTTGCTTGTGTGAAATCCAAAGAAGCCTTTTGATTTTGGGGTCACAGGTTGGAAGGTTAAGGTTGCAGCACCCCAACACTGAACCTTTCCTTGTTCAGACTGTACAATATCTAGAGTTATGTATTACTGATTGTAATCATATGAGTTCATGTCTGTTGTACATGGGAATCTAAAGAAGCCTGCCTGTTGACTGTGATGTCATGGGAACATAGTTCAAATCACTCCAGTTGTCTTTATAATGTTTATGATGTTGTGGAGAACCCCATGGAGCCTAGAAAATAATTTGGGGTAACAGGCAGTTCTTCCTGGGATTCTTATCCGATATCATTAAGCCCCTTGTACTCAGCTCCTCAGAGAGCTTGTCGTAAGAGGCGAATAACTGAGGCACCTGTGGGGTTCCCGGGCGTGAAAAGGAATAGGACCCCACCCGTGTGGTTCCCGTGTGTGAAAAGGAATAGGATCCAATGTCGTGATATGACTGAAATATAGTTGGCTGTAGGTTTAAAGATGTATTGAACCATAGGTGAATCCCAACACATCATCATAAAGTATTCACATCACCATTGAAAAATTGAGATAGTTTCTATTGTGTACTTCAGTATGTTTGACGTAGGAGGTCAGAGAGATGAGCGACGGAAATGGATACAGTGCTTTAATGATGTCACAGCCATCATATTTGTAACAGCATGCAGCAGCTACAACTTGGTATTGCGAGAAGACTCCAGCCAGAACAGACTGCGCGAGTCGCTTGAGCTCTTCAGAAGTATCTGGAACAATAGGTATGACATCGGATCCTTGGGTAGTATCTGGAATAAAAGGTGAAAATTTGAAGAATGGGTAAGAGTGCTGACCATTCAGAAGTATCATGAACTCTGTGATCTGTCTTTTGTGTAAGCATGTATTGTTCAGGCCATTCTAGTAATTACAAGCTTGCCATCTATACTCGTTCTACCCAGACAAATTATTGTCTTCCTGTTTATGATGACCAATTTTCCTCCTGTTTCTGATGTTTCGAACATGGACAAACAGTTCTGATGCTAAAGAACTATCTGAAACTATAGGTCTGAATGCAGATCTTTCAGAAGTATCCAGAACAACAGAGACAAATTCTGACGTTTAAAAATCATGTTCTTATCTGACGATTCTTCCTCAAACGAATCTATGCTTTGCTCTATCTTAAAACACACAGAAATAAACTCAACACTGTTCAGGAAATAGCGGTTCACTTTTAACTATCAACTGTTGTTTATTGAAGAAGATCTTATACAAGGTTTTATTATAGTCAAATCACAAATTATACGGTTGATAGATGGATGTATATTGCATTGTTCTGCTGTTGTCTATTTTCAGGTGGTTACGAACCATCTCGGTAATTTTATTCCTTAACAAGCAGGATTTACTAGCAGAGAAGATCAAAGCAGGCAAATCAAAAATTGAAGATTATTTTCCTGATTTTACCAGATACCAAACGCCTGTAGATGGTGAGTATTCTATCCAAAGTTTGAAGGTCACAAATTATGTTATTGGATTTGTCTCTCTCTCTTTCATGTGTGGTATATGATGTGAAGTTACCAGCCCATCTGATATTCAGCAGAGTTAACTCCCTTCTTTTAAAAGAATCAGTACGCAGAAATCTTTAGAATGCTGAATAATAGATACTTGATTACTTGAAGCACTTACATCAGTACTCTTACTGAAGAAATCTATATGTTCCTCTCAGACATTTCTCTTTTAATATTTCCCAAGTGGCATTCTGACAAAATCTCCCTAATTACATGTGATGTATTGTTTACAGCTTTAGTAGAACCTGGGGATGATGTAGAAGTTGTGCGAGCAAAATACTTCATCAGAGATGAGTTCCTGGTAAGTGTGTTCTTTTACTTTTTGATTTTTTGAGAGCAGTTTTCTTATTCTTTCAAACAATACTGAACTGTCCACTCCAGTAAAATCAAGCTGTACTCTCTACTGGGTTCTTACGATCTTGGAAAATCCTGAAATTGACAATTGATTCTCTGGGCCTGGAAATTCATGTAATTTTGTTTATTTGGATGTGAACGTGTCCGTTAGGTTCATACCTGTATAAAACTTCATTAGATCAAATTAAGCTTGTTCCCAGTACAGTGCTCAGAATTTCCTCCACCAGTCATCTAGTTGTGAGAAACCATACTGCAATCGTCTATTGGTTAGAGCCTCTGCCTCCCAAGAGGGACGTCCTTTGATTGATCCCTGATTGAGTTATACCTAAGACATAAAAAATGGAACTTGTTGCTTGGTGCTCAGCATTAAAAAGATAGATCAAGGACTGGTTGGCCTGATCTCAGGATAATGTGACTGGTTGAAGTACATGTTACATTAGGACCGCTCGGTGGCATGTGGGCAAACCATTCGATGAAACCTCAGATTGGTATTACTAAAAATAACATTCAAGATAAACCAATAAAATTTTGTACACCCACATTTCGATGACCTGATCAGATTTTCAGGATACTACTTTGAGGTTTTTGCATTTTGGAGAACTTTCCACAGTTTTGTACTAAGAACATTACTGATATTGGGTTGTGCACTAGTGGGTTTGGGGAGGAGCGTCGGGCATATACTATAGATGCTTTAATATTTGCCGTTATATCTTTTACATTGTCACTTTGTGTTTGCGGGATCTAACATTTGTGGTAAATGTGCCAATGGGAAAGAAAATTCACAGGAAAAAAATGAACTGTTCCATGCAAGTAATGAGAACTGTTGGTGTTTAGTGTTCACAGCTACAGCTGATTGTTTAGAGATGTTCTGGAAAAGTCTTGAACTGCATTCAGAGAAGATTTGTCATCACTTGACACCCTCATAGAAAGAAAGTTGAATGACCCAGGAACAGTTGACAGATTTGAGAGATTTATTAAACAGTATTTAGAGGTCTTAATCATAATTACACTGATTACCATTAATAGGGAGCTAACTGGCACAAGCATGTTGAAAAAAAACCCTGCATGAGATCCAGCTGAGATTATATGACCACAGCCTCTGACATAAAAAGAAATAATTAATGTTTTCATACATGAGTAGTGTGACTAACGTCACAGGACCTACGAAGTAGGGTGAGGAAGATGAATTGGGGGTCAAAGCGTAATGTTATAGCTCACCTAGATGACTTGGGGGTCCAAGCGTAATGTTACAGGTCATTTAAGTAGGTCAAATTTTCATCAAAAGTAGCTCAGCTCAGAACTTGCTGGTAACATTCGCCTAATGCACGTTCAAGCCAAAATCAAGGTTCTAATGTCAACTGTTCTCCTTATTTTGCCGACGAAAGGATTCGGATGGACTCGCTGACTACCGGACAATTTGCAAATGAGAGCCTACTTCGTAGGAATTAGTGAAACATGGCAGTGTGACTAACGTCACAGGACCTACGAAATAGGGTGGGCATTAGGACTCCGACACGAACTGAACTCTTGGAATTCCCCCCCCCCTCCCCCCAACCCAGTTGAAATCCTGCCTATATTAAGATGAGCACTGCTCAAGTCAGAATCAGCAGTGATTTTCATTAATAATCACCAGAAATTTTCAGCAAAAGTAGGTCAGCTCAGAACTTGCTGGTAACAGTCCCCTAATGCACCTTCATGCCAAAAATCAAGGTTCTAATATCAACGGTTCTCCTTATTTTGCCGACGAAAGGATTCGGATGGACTGACCGACTCACTCACTGACTCACTCATTACCGGACAATTTGCAAATGAGAGCCTAATTCGTAGGAATATAAGAAAGTGGGTTTTCTGATGCAAGTACATTTTAATTGTAGTTGAATTCATTTCCTGTATATTCTGCAGATTTACAAATGGCTGATTATATGTGGCTGGAACAACAAGAGTTATGCCTACTTTGCAAACACCTAGCTATATGGATGCAGAGTATGCACTTTGCAAGAATTAACTTAATGAAAGTGGTATTCACAGGAATAAACTTTCGTAACCTGACCACGAACCATGAAAGATAGTACCCTGCGAATAATCATGCATTTACATTATTTGTTTTACACCAAAAGCAAGTTTTCGTTTCACTTCCACTTATTTCAATTAGTGTGCAAGGCCTGGCATACATAAAAATTACTTTGAAATTAGCAGCGGGCATCAGAGCCAGTAGGTAGGGCATCCATAAAGCAATGGCCTTGGTTAAATTTGAGGCCTGCTGCTGCTTTCATATATACATTGCAGGGATTTAACATGATTTGAACCCTCTCCATTTCAAAATTTGCTGTAGTGTATTCAGTAAAATATCTGTGCACTGATGTAATTATCACTTTGTCTTTTGCAGCGAATTAGTACAGCCAGTGCTGACGACCGACATTACTGCTACCCACATTTCACATGTGCAGTGGACACAGAAAATATCAGAAGGGTATTCAACGACTGTCGGGACATTATCCAAAGGATGCACCTACGTCAATACGAGTTACTGTGATTTTGGCCAACAGAGGGAGCTGTGCGCAAGCTAGCATGATACATTGCTAGGTGTAAAATACGTTGTGTACATGTGTATGTAAACCAATTGCAAGCAGCCAATAACCAGCCTCGTAACACGAGACGTTGGGTTGCGTGGCAGTGGAGACCACATAACAATTGCTGTAATTGGATGGCACTATTTGGGGGCATAGATCCACTATGGCTATGAAAGAAGTTTTGGTGTTTTTTTTAAAGATTAAAATAATACAAACTTTTTTTCAGATAAAATTGAGATAATGAAAGACTAATAATCATTTGTGTAAAAAAAATGGCCCCAAAAATCATGCAACCGGTGTATTTATGTACACTAAACATGGCTGGCTGTTTGATATGGAGCGAGCGAGCCAGGCTGTGTGGCCGTGTTTGAACTATTCCACCTGGATACCTACCTGACTGCACTAGACCAGTCGTTGTGAAGTGTAAGTGTGTCAGCTAGCACTTCTCGGCACCAGTGTACATACGACTGGCCGTTTGACAACGACGACGACGCATATGGTATTGTGTTGGTGTTGCCGAGGCTGGGGAAGTGTACAGCATCGACGATGAGAGATTTACAGTCGTCGTCGTTGATAGCAGCTCACGGCAGATGGATTAAGTATACTGTTATTATGTGGCAGTCTGAGAAGCTGTTCAGTTGGTATCACTATTGGACAAAGTGTATATTATTATTTTAATGACAAACCACACATCCGTTAAAGATTTTATGTGTTTTTTTTTTTCCTTGACTCTCCACACTGCTACCTACAGTGATCAGCCGCCGTCTGCATAGTTTGAAATAAGCATGCGAATGGCTCTGCGTGCACCATGATTTCTGTCTTGTTTTTATTTAAGTAACATTTGTCTGTCTGTCTGTCTGTCCATCGGTGTACATCAATAACTGGGGTATCCTCATGATTTATTTTGCTGTATGTCTGTACAAAGTGTAAATTACCATATTTAGCTATAGACAGAACTGACAGATGATTTAATGATGAACTATCCAGCTTGATTGATTTAACCATATACATATCTCCATATGTCATGTTTGTTTCCGGCCAGGTTATTTTTGAAATGTTCGTTCTTCGACTGTCAACCCCCGGCCCAGTACTATTGTTGTGTAATATCCAGGCTGAATGTTTTGCCTGATGTTTTAACCATTGTGTTTAACCCTGTGGGCATAGTGTGGTGTCCCATCACATCTTCAGCCCTGTCATAATGAGCACTAAGAGAGAGTCCACTAACCCTGTTATTTCGTAATATCATGATCTGGAATTGTCCTTGCTTGAGAAATGCATTCTGACTAGATATTGGTGTGTTCATCAGTGAGTCTCTGAGCGAGTGTCGGCCATGTTGAATTTTATTGCTGGTTTAGTCCTTACAGTGAAGTTCAACATAACCAATATTCAATTCTGGTATAATCCTTAAAGAGAAGTTCAACATTCAATTCTGGTATAATCCTTACAGTGAAGTTCAACATTCAATTCTGGTATAATCCTTACAGTGAAGTTCAACATTCAATTCTGGTATAATCCTTACAGTGAAGTTCAACATTCAATTCTGGTATAATCCTTAGTGAAGTTCAACATAGCCAACATTCAATTCTGGTATAATCCTTACAGTGAAGTTCAACATTCAATTCTGGTATAATCCTTACAGTGAAGTTCAACATTCAATTCTGGTATAATCCTTACAGTGAAGTTCAACATTCAATTCTGGTATAATCCTTACAGAGAAGTTCAACATTCAATTCTGGTATAATCCTTACAGTGAAGTTCAACATTCAATTCTGGTATAATCCTTACAGTGAAGTTCAACATTCAATTCTGGTATAATCCTTACAGTGAAGTTCAACATAGCCAACATTCAATTCTGGTATAATCCTTACAGTGAAGTTCAACATTCAATTCTGGTATAATCCTTACAGTGAAGTTCAACAATTCTTGTATGATATAGTCTTTATAGTGAAGTCTGAAACATGTACCATCGATAACCTGTCCTGCAGTGTCAAGCTGCAGACAAAAGTGATAGAACACGTGTCTCATTCTGGTAGTGATTGGGTCTGTTCTGGTAGTCATTGAGTCTGTTCTAGTAGTCATTGGGTCTGTTCTGGTAGTCATTGGATCTGTTCTGGTAGCCATTGGGTCTGTTTCGGTGCTCGAGTTGAGCTTGTCTGAGTAAACATATCATCATCATGTGTTTTGTACTTGTATATGAAAGAATGTATTTGATAAGAACCGCTTTCAGTTAATGTGACCCGGTGATTGGTCAGAAGCTTGTACGGTTTCTCGTCTCTGATTGGCGGAAAGTTTGCTCTTTATGAACAGTTTGAGTGGTTGAATATCTTAATGAGGATGGTGTCTGTCTGTATGGTCTGTGAGGTTTTTGCCATATTTATATTTATTTAAGGTTGTTACTCGAAGCAGAGGAGGTTATGCTCATGCAGCAGTAGCTATAGGTCTTAGATTCAGATGTACAAATGATGCTTTTGTGGAAATAAAAAAAAAACCCTTTTTTTTAGGAATCTTGTAGGCCCCTGAGATTTGACCACAAATTCACGTGGGATGGCATTGGGTGCAGAATAAGTCAGAAACCTCATAATCTAATGCCAACAGTGTCATGCTTTCCTCATATTTTTGGCAAGAATTTAATCACCTACAAAATTACTGACCAAGCAAGATGCAGTGTTTGATCTTTATTGATCATTTATCATGTTTATCATGCTGGAGGTCGAGAAGTACAAGAACCGTGGTTTGGTTTTCATTGATATGGTTTATTGCACTTGTCACTTTGTCTTTCCTGGAAGAACTACCAGATATATGTTTGTGTGTAACAATAATCCTGTCCACAACATGCTTAACTATATTTTGGCGCTATTAAATCTCACAACTTTGCATCTCAACTAAACTGAATTTGTGCATTTCTATTCAAAAAATTTATTAAATCGACCAGAAAACAGAGAAAATCTCAATCTCATTAAAACCAGATCAACAAATAAACGGTCCCCCATCTTCATGAGAGTATGGGGTTTGCCAGCTCGAACTGACGCCAGGCAGCTACGTGTACCAAGAGGTAAATGGCGCATGCCCATCTCATTTTTCTGGACATCACAAAGGCAACGTCATAATGTTACGACGTTATAATTGTTCATTTTATGACGCCACATCTTCTTTACCTGTTGGAGCACTAGCGCCGCCTAGTGTGGCTGGCGATCTCCATTGACCAATGACAGATCTTCTCCACAATTTAGGGATGTACATTTGAAAACAGTAACATTTTTTCAGTCATATCACGCCTACATGTGCCAGAACACAAGTGTCCACAGTTCCTATTATCCTGGACACTCATCAGCCCAGCCAGTGCAGCACCCGGTCACCCATTTGAAAACATCATTGTCTCAAGTGATGTTCACCTTGAGATACTATGATTGAACAGAGAAATATCTCCTGAAATTGATCGATACTTCTAAATTTTATTGATGTTAATCGAATGTCATCATGGTTTCTTGAGAATAACATATTAATCTGATGAAACAAGATGAACTATTTGAGAAGCTGAGATTTACACATACCATACACCTGTACCCCTTAGTTGCAAAATGAGACGGGCCAGACGTGTGACCTTCATCTGCCGACAGATGTTGTCAAACAAGGAAAACCGGGCCTTGGTCTCAGATCTTAAATCAGTGACATGTATTAAGATGGGGAGCATATTTTTATATCTGGTTTTACTCAGATTGAGAAAATCCCGGAGTCATCCCATGTTATATTGCCCTTGACACCAGGCAGCCGTATCAACTGGACTTGGTCATGAAGGACACATCACTGAAGTCAAGAAAGCATAAGCATCGTACCTGCTGAATTGATGATGACAATTGTTCTCGGCTAGACTCACTCTGCAACAGAAGTAGATATTACTTCATGTTCAAACACTCTTTTTCTTCTCTATTGAATATTTTTGATGTGCGCTTTGGGTTAATTGTGTATGTGAGACTGACAGTGTGTATTCATGCTCAAATAAAGTGTACTTTTATCTGTTGATACACTGAAGTTCTAGGGGAGACAATTTATACATTGGAGAAAAGGGAGTTAATTCCCCCTTCTCAAACCTTTTCCCATGTTGCACTTTGGGAAGATAAACCAAGGAATACATGAGCCCTTCCATTTTAGTTAATTAAAGGAAACCAATGTGGATGGCTGTGCTATTTTTTCTTTTGCATTGTGCTTTGTTTGAAAATTTGAGTTAGAATTAGTTTCCATTCAAATGTTCGCCGATTTGTATGACAAGTTTGGATTAATCTCATAGATTAGTGTGTGGAATGAGTGCGGTTGATATCAGTTAAAAGATATGTCACGCTTTTGAACTTTTCACTGTAAACCAGACAATTGTGGTTGCCTTGGTTACACTGCTACATCATGCCACATTCTTTTTTATCATAAATTATTACACAATACTTTCGTTTTCTATCATCTTGTATGAACAAGCTCAAGTATCATGATGTGTTCAGATTATCCTCTACATGTGAATACAATAACATAGATGGAAATGTAAAGCTGTTGCGAAAGCCCTATCTGAAAATTGACACACAATACAAGTTTCTCTCGCATTAAAAGTGTTGTTTTTTGCTATCTCTCTCTCTCTCTTAAATATGTAAAATGATGAGACATGATGAAGTTCTGTATTTTGGCACAATATATGTATGCAGTTGAAAAAGCTAGTATAATTGATCTCATTGTGGGGTGATGGAGTTGAGAATAGAGCCTGGCTTGGTACCCACCTAATGTGTAATGTTGGTAGAGATGGATGCAGGTTTACTTGCTGAAAAATATGCCACTCTGTGATGTTAAAAGGTAGGAAAAAGTGTAAGTGTGTAGATTTGCTTTCATGAAGATGGATTACACAAGATTAATGTTATATATGGACCACCTCATTCTGATGTTGAGGTGTAAAATGTTCTGCTGATGATAATCTGAAGGAAAAAAGTAACTTTGAGATGTTGAATAGCCAAAGAGAATGCACTTATTAAGCTTCACGTTGAACTGTCTGCAAAAAGCAGTCATTATTTCTGTAAGTTTGAGAGACTTGGGGAAGAGATAATTTTTCAGAATGTTCTTTCTCTCTATCCTAATGCCAACAAAGTATGAATGTATTTCATTTCATTTGCTCACTTCTTGCTTACACATAGTCTGTGGTATTTGTTTCTTGGATTTCTGGGTTACTGGTGTTGTGAATTAGGTTTAAGTGAACCCAGTGGTGTTGTTACAGAGTATTTTTGAAATTACTGCATTAATGTACGGTATGCCTGAAGAAAATGACATTGCATGTGCAGTGCATATAGTTGCTGGAGTTGTGTACCAGGTAAATGTTAAATTATGCGCAATACAGAAAAGAAAGGTTACCATACAAATATTGGTGAGGGTGATTCATTAAGGTTACCATACAAATATTGGTGAGGGTGATTCATTTTTAGCCAGTTAGTTGACAATGAATTTTAAGGTGGAATTGGGGAAATTGTTTGAAATTCAATGTAATTATGATTTGGCTAAAAATGAATCTCCTTTACCAATATTTGTACGGTAACTTTTCTTCTTCTGTATTTTGCAGGAGCTTACTCCATTTTGCATGAACAAAAGTGACACCACCTTATTGTAAAGTACCCGGTACACTTTATTGTTGGGTTACAGGCTTGCAAGCTCAATATTTACCATTTACACAAATCCAAGAACTAAATGCACTGCACATGCAATGTCATTTCTTTCAGGCATGCGTTTTCCAGCAATTAATTTTCATAATACTATCTAACAACAACAACACTCGGTTCACTAACACTTTAAAAGATTGTTCATGTGTGTTGGGAAGGGGGGTGAGACAGAAAAAAAATCTTTGGAAAGGGTTTAAACGAGAAATCTATGCATGCAGGTGTACCTGTTCCTAATTTTAGCGTAGGAGGGCAGAATGACCGTGGAAAAATCCCTCATTAGGTTACTCAATGAAGGTCCAGCTGAGGACATAGTGATGTGGTCATTTCTACATGTAGTTACAGTGTCAGAACATGGCCAGTTGAATTTAATACATGCATGGCATTGTGCGAGTACAATGTTGGTACTCTGCTGTTGGGGGATGTTCGCATTGTGCTGTCGAGATGTCGTCATGATGTTGACACTGTGCAAGGTAAGCTCTTGTAAAGGTGTCTGCTCTTTGTATGATGTTGACACTGATGGTAGGCTGTTGATATGATGCAGATGCAATGCTGGTCTGATGCAGACGCAGTGTCGGTCTGATCCAGACGCAATGTCGGTCTGAATCGGATGCAACGTTGGTTTGATGCACGTGCAGTTTTGACATGGTGCACAAAATGCTAGTCTGATGCTGGCATGATGTTGACATGGTGCACACAATGCTGGACTGATGTTGACATGGTGCACACAATGCTGGGATGATGTTGACATGTTTCAAACAATGCTGGACTGATGTTGACATGGTGCACAGAATGCTGGTCTGATGTTGACATAGTGCACACAATGCTGGTCTGATGTTGACATAATGTTCGCTCTGTCATGGTAATCGTTTCTGATATGGCACACTCAGTACTTGCTGGTTTCTTAGTTCAAACTCTTCTCTTAAAACGATGAAACAAGAAAGAATAATTGCTACTTTTGATGAGACCGTATTCATACCTCAGAATGTTTGATTCAAAATACTTGGCATGAATTACCAGCTAGGTTTTGGAGTTCCACACTGTCCTGTGGGTCCGGGAGATGGGGAGTGTATTTGATAGAAGAATTCAATGACTTCAGTACAGTTTCAACTGTATTGTAGCCAACATGTTCATGGCAGCAACTCTACATGATTAGGAGGCATGGTGTCCGGATAACTGAAGTATGTATGGAAATGAAATTAAACTTTGGAAATTGGTTTTGATACATTGTTGCATATGTATATGGTCGTGTAGATACTGTATTTTACTTTCCCCACATTTTATTATTTATAAAGTGTATATCCAATTAGCATTGCATCCACTGTCCTGGTGTTGCAAAATAATTACCGGTATATACAATTAAATAGCAGTTTTTTTCAGTATTATTCAGTTGTGTAGTATTAAGTCTGTTGTAATCTTTTGGACTTCACAGCAACCACAGCTTTTCTTTTCACTTGAAGCTCGCACAGATTTGGAACTTCGTTCTTCAGATGGTCCAGAACGGGGGTTGATTTTTAATGTCACACACACAGCAGTTATGGACAAGCAGCCAGTAGATCTTGAATACATATGTACATGTTATGTAGATGAATTACCAGTGCTATATCAGCACTATCTATAGAGTTGTGTGTGCCAATATTAATGTGTAACAGTACTAAAAAAAAGGCTGATCGCAACAGGACTAAGCTATGGGCATAGACTGGGAGGTATGTACAGTTGAATTAGCACAGCCCTGAATGTATATAAACTATGGTGAAAATGAAATCTTGTGAATAAATGAGACTGTGTGGTTTTTCAAATGGCTCATTTAAGGCTTCAAACTTGCTGGTGATTTTTAGTAATAGACACTTGGAACCTTTTTAAAAAGTTTATTAATCAGTGCTCTTTTTTGTACAAATTGATATTTTGTCCATATATTATAACCCTGTAAACCATAAAAACTCAAATATGGACAAAAACAGGGCCCCGGTTATTGTGTTGTATCATTGAGCAAAACAATTTTGTCTTTTTGCAAGTATCATCAGAAAGGGGTCTCATGATGATTGCCTCTAGCAGTTTTGATCTCCCTTAACCGAAGAATGCTCTCAAGCAAGGGGAGCTCACCCAAGGCACAATTCACTCCTCTGATCTGATCTGTTGGGAGGACAGGTATAGTTATAACTCCTGCAGTCCTGTAAACCAGTAGTTATGTTTTCAGCTATACCCCCACCCCATGGTACTTACTTCTGCTGATGGTGATTTTCCTTCTCAACAATGTGTCTATTGTCTGTATTGTAAAAATAAACAAATTTCCTATTAAAGAGAAGAAAATCTCCTGTTATTCTTCTTCTCTCTGGATCTTTTATTCAACCATATCGGTGTGGTGTGGGGGGAGGGAGAGGGGGTTTGCAGCAGGTGGGGAGGTTGACACTACCCTATTTTTTTCCAATTATTCAGATGGCAAAACTGAACTTCAGGCATCTGCAGGGAGAAATTCTGCTAACATTCTACAAATTTCACCAGCTATCTTTGGGTCATACTCCATGTAAGAATCACGAGACAATGCCTTCAATAGCCAAGTCTGGGGACAATATGTCTAGCCTTTTCCGCTGCACAAAGACTCAGACAATATCTTTTACATGAAGTATCAGTTATTGGGCTAAATAACATATCCAAACCACACTATTTAGTCTCGGTTGGCATAAAGATGTTTTTCCTGCTTTTAAGTCCAAAAATGCTGTTCGAAAAATTGTTAGAAATGGGGTAGTGACTGCACACAAATTTTCACCAAAATGGTTTTGAAATGGAACTGGTTCTATTTCTGTCGTGTCCACAAAATGTGGTCCGGATGTGTTCCTAGTCCATCTCCTACTGTCGGTATTTCAATACAGGATAATGGCAATTTTTCAGATGTAACGATTGTGTCTGTGGAATTGGCCTCGACTCTTTCCTACCATAAGATAAGGACGCCCGTCTGATGCCTTTTAAGTTTAATACTTCAAAATCACTATCTGCCAGGGGTCCCCCTCCTATCAAATGATTATTTATCAATATATCATGCAGGTTTTAAGAACCTTACATGAATAAACAAGAACCAGAATTGGCTTCAATATATGCCCGCATACAACCTGTTAATCACTCTAATGTGTGCACTAAAACATGCAATTGTGATTTTAAAGGATTTCCTGATTTTTGGTACATGGCATTAAGCGTCTGATCTGACATTTGATATAAAGCCGTCGTCTAGACAAGAATTTCTATGTCAATTATCAGAAGGCCCATTTCATATGACAGTTAACATCAATTCCAAATGTGTATATAAAGTAATAAAAACAGATGGTTTCCTACAAGAGAGAAGTGGTCAACTGTGCTCAATGATGTCAGCAAGACATGATCATGTTCTTTACATAAAATCCTAATCACTGACCATTATTTATCCAAATGAATTTCCAAGTCAGTTTCCAGAGTATGTAACTCAATCAGAGTATGTAACTCAATCAGAGTATGTAACTCAATCAGAGTATGTAACTCAATCAGAGTATGTAACTCAATCAGAGTATGTAACTCAATCAGAGTATGTAACTCAATCAGAGTATGTATCTCAATCAGAGTATGTAACTCAATCAGAGTATGTAACTCAATCAGAGTATGTAACTCAATCAGAGTATGTAACTCAATCAGAGTATGTAACTCAATCAGAGTATGTAACTCAATCACACTTTGATTGTGACTGTTCATTTGAACACCATGAAGATGTGAAGCACATGATATTGGAACAGACCCTGGTTATACCTGTATACCTCTGGTTTGAGCTCTTAAGTCCAAAGACTTGTACGCTCCTCTGGACTGGTTGCACATACCTTGACTTTCCGCTTTCGGTCACTGCCCTGCCTTGTACAATTATTTATTTTTGATGTTGCTCCAGTGTTTGTCCAGCCTAGACTTAAAAATGTGCATGTATCCTGCGGACAGGACACTCTGGGGGAAGTCATTCCAGATGTTCATGACCCTTAAAAGAAAACGCGTTGCCCCTTCTAGTCTAAATCTCCTCTGGTATTAGTGTAAGGCTGTGGCCATGGGTCCTACGTGTTCTATGTCTCATAAAAAAAATCAGGATGCACTGCATCAATGTTATTCAAGATTTTGTAAACCTCAATCATGTCACCTCGTGCTCGTCTGTAGTCCAGTGTAGGTAAATTTAATTGCTCTAACCTCCTATGGTACGCCAAGTGACACAAATTCTTTATCATTTGTGTAGCGCTTCGCTGCACCCTCTCAATCTTCTCTATCACACTCGTATCTTGGTGACCAAATACAGTTTGCATAAAGTATTTTGAACCAGACATGAGCGTCTCCCCATAATGTATTTACTGAGGTGTCAAACACTTGCCATTTTTGATGAATTCCTGATTTTGAGGTCACAGTGACCTTCATTTTGGTATGGGACAAATAGTCTGTCACTATGCACCTCAAGTTAACAAAATTGTGATTTTTAGCTCATCGGCTAATGTCATGGCCTGATTGTCCGTCGTCCGTAAACATCTTCTTCTCTGAAACCGCTTAAGCTGAAACTTGGCATGCATGTTCCCCCCAATGAGTACACCAGAATTTGTTCAAGCGGTGTCGATATGATTTTAAATAAGGCCGCCATGGCGGCATCTTGAATTTGCCAGTGAAATCTTGTCAATCATTTTTCAGTAACTACTTCATGGACCTTTCTCAAATTTGGAACACTGGTTCCCCTTTGGGTCTAGTTGTACAACATGTGTACTTTACTCCAATTTGAATATCCAATATGGCCACCAGGCGGCCATCTTGGATTTCCCCATGAAACTTTGTTATCGCGATTTCTCAGGAACTACTGCATGGATCTTTCTAAAATTTGGTACACAGGTTCTCCTTGGGATCTAGTTGTACAAGATACCTTTTTTGCTTCGATTCAAAAATCCAATGTGGCCACCAGGCGGCCATCTTGGATTTCCCCATGAAACATTGTTATCGTGATTTCTCTGGAAGTAGTGCATGGATCTTTCTCAAATTTGGTACTTGGGGTCTACTTGTACAAGATACCTAAAATTGTGGTCCAATTCAAAAATCCAATATGGCCATCAGGTGGCCATTTGGATTTCTCTATGAAACATTGTTATCGTGATTTCTCAGGAAGTACTGCATGGATCTTTCTCCAATTTGGTACACAGGTTCCCCTTTGGGTCTAGTTTTGCAAAATACCTTTTGTGATTTGATTCGAAAGTCCAATATGGCCACCAGGTGGCCATCTTGAATTTTCCCATGAAATTTTGTTATCAAGAATTCTCAGGAAATTACTGCATGGATCTTCGTCAAATTGGGTACACAGATTTACGTTGTGGTCCGGTTGTGCAAGATACCCTTTTTGGTCCATTACAAAAATCCAATATGGCCGCATCTTGAATTTCCCCATGAAACTTTGTTATGAAATCTCAAGAAATTACTGCATGGATCATTTAGTGTTCAGGGGGGACAACACAAGTTAGAAACTCATCTGTTGCAGTTCTTTAGTAAATTATTCTTACAGCTACTTTTGCCAGTTACAGCCAGATGAGCTACAGTGCCGTGGTACTATCTTTTATGATTTCCCAAATTTGGGGTTGCATTGACCTCAATTTTTATTGTATGTGATATCTTTACACCCTAATGGATCCAGTTAGTCTTCACACAAATTTGTGATTTCCAGATTTTGAGGCCAGTGACCTTTGACCTCAATTTTCGTATGTGGTGCATCTTCACCAAAAATGTACCATAGAGGTGTGTATATATATCTAGTACAACTATCTGAAATCCCATCACCCGGAGCAGAAGAAATGCTCTATAATTTAGTCATTTACTGAATTGAGGCAGAATCTTTCATGCCATATTTGAACCATTGAAGATGACCAAAGGATCAAGACTAGTGTTTTAGCATTGAACAGACTGTGATAAAGTTGTCTAAATGGCATGATTGAACGGACTGGTTCTCATTTTCTGGTAGAGCTTGATCTACATATACTGTGTGATATTAGTTTGAGATTCCAGGACAAGAATATTCACGGGACAAACATTAGCCCCTTTGCAGAACCATACAGCCCATTGTCCAGGCCGGATAAGATTTACATTTCAGAAGTATATATGTCCAATAAGAGACATGGGACGGAATCTCCAAGAGGCACTACATATTGGCGAATCAGTATGAAAACAATCCCATAGATCTGGAGACAAGGTACCCACATACCAAATTTGGAAAGAATCTGTTCAGTTTTCCAGTTATTGTCCGACAACAAAGTTGCACGGACGGACACCTCTGCAGTCATCGAAGGACGAGGCATTTTTTTCAGCTATTGCGAATGCAGTTTTGTTCAAGAGGATACATTACTGCTGCTCACATCTGGACTTTGAAAATATGTCATCAATCAGAGTGACTTGAAGGCCCTCATAAAGCAGCATTGTGCCAGAGATGGTCTCTTGGATATTGTGCTAACAAGCACAATTCAGCTTCTGTAACCTTTGAAAAGAGGTCACAGATCTAAAAGCTTTCATAAGGCAGTGTTGTGCCACATATCCAGGCTCCAGATCCCGCTGTCCTCGACTCGAGATATTGGTTCACATTTTGACAGGCGACCTTCAAAAATAGGTCCAGGTCAGTCTGGATTGAGCTTGACCTTGACCTATAGAGGCCCCCAGAAGACTGGCTCTAGCTCAAAAGGGATGGTCACTGCTCTTCACATTTCACCTGGTGACCTTTGAAAATAGGTCAAGGTCAGTGTCGAGTGAACTGAACCTGTAGCTTCAATGAACAGGCTCAAGTCCCTTTGGTTACGGAGATATTGTGTTCACAACATTTGGGACGGATGAAAGTACCAATAGCATATCCATTTCCTTACTACTTTCTATCCCCCGGCATATATGCCCGGGGGATATAGCGATAGCCACTTTAGTCCGTCCATCCGTATTTCTTGTCAACGCAACTCTTACACTTTTGATACAGTTCACAGGATACTTGGTGGATATTATCAGCACAACCCGAAAATGACGGAGGATTTTTCTTTACCGAGTTATTGCCCTTTACAGTTCAAAATATTGCCCTTACCAGTTCAAAATAGATATCTCGTCAATGAATCTACTCTCACACTTTTGATATGGTTCACATAATACTTGAATAGATTATCAGCACAGTCCAGAGATGCACATGTGCTCTTCCCATTGACGGAGGGTTTTTATTTACGGAGTTATTGCCCTTCACAATTCAAAATACTGTAAATTAAATGATATCTTGTCAATGCATCTCCTGCATTTTCACACAAAACTTGGATGTTATCGGCACAGTCTGGAGATGCGCATAACTCTTTTTGCTGACGGAGGATTTTTTCTTACTGAGTTATTGCTTAAAATACTGTATAGATTGAAGGACATCTTGTCAAATCAACTCACACGATACTTGGTGTATTGCAGGTCACCGATTTCCTACACAGAAATGCAGCGATTTTCCTCCCTCCCAGTTCACCGATACTGGGGCCGGGGGAATATACCATCTTCTAATGGCTCTTAATTACCACTAGATAATTTTCAATTATTTACCAATTTCTTCGGCGACTGATGTTGACCTCAAAATGAACAGGGCTTCTCTTTGCCCCAGGGTAAGGCATACCCAACGTTTGGTATCAATCCAGGAACTGATAATATCACATGAACACAAAATTAACAGAGGGTAGACAGGCAGAGATCGCCATCGCATATGGCCTCAAGGTAAGACCGTCTAAAAAGTATGATTAAAACGTATGTAAAGTACACAAATGACATTTTATTGTGTAGTTCAGCAGCAGATTTACCTTTCTCCTTACAGACATTTATCCATATAATAAAATCAATCCAGGCATTTAGTATTTCACACATAATTGTTGAACGTATATGTACAGATATCTTGCAATTCTCACATTGGAATGTCCAGGAAAAACACAGGTACATTGAAGATACTTGAGTGAGACTACGATCAGAATTAATTACTCAGTAAAGTCGAACAGATAAACAATACCAGTTATCAGTTTTGTAAGTTAAACTGTTCTGAAGCACGAGGACTAGTCAATAAACTCTGAAAATAGTCAGAAAACAATAGAAACAGTACAAAAACAAAAAGCCGCAAACCTCCACTGAAACGGTCAGATTGGCATCAGCCATCTGGTTGCCAAATTGCAAGTCGTGATGCCTTACTTGTTAGAAATCTCATTCCAAAGATGTTCTTGAATGTGGAAATCTTTCAAAGGACCTTGTATCTTTAGATCGGTAAATGGCCCCAGATCAGATGCAATACAGAAGTACCAAAATAAAAATAAAATACTTCCACTACAAGAAATTGTTCAAGAGTTGTATTGTATACTTAGAAAAAATTCAAGGAACGGAGTCTCATGATTCTCGAGTAACAGGGCCGTGAAGTAGTGCATTCGTGCAAAATAGTTCATTCGGTGGTGAAAACAATTCTTATTGTTCTCTGTAAACATATGAAGATAAACGATAATCAGAACTAGATTTGGTCTACGACTACGTATTGTAACAGCGAGTATGCTGTATCAAGCTGGTTCTGGTTATCGTTTATCTTCATATGTTTATAGAAAGAAATAGGAGGTATTTTCGCCTTAAAAGTGATGATTTTGCACGAATGCACCAATTCACGGCCCTGTTATTCGAGAATGACGAGACTCGGTATACAATATAATATTGTACTAAATGCCAACTGAACGATTTCTTGTACATGCAATAGTTTATTTTTGGCACTTCTACCGCACCTGTTCTGGGGCCATTTACCCATCTAAACGTATCTGGTCCTTTGTGTATTTACAAGGCCATGAAGTAGAGATTCTGAAAGTGATTTTTTTTTTAATCTGTACTCCACTCTAGATGTAATACACAGGATCTATCTTCTAGATCCGACTTTGATTAGGGAGATGAAAAGGTATGATAATTCCCCTAATAATTCAATCACTATTGAAATTCATTCTCTAAAACCATTGAAATAATTTGGGATTATTTTATCAACTTCCTGTTTTAATATATTTGATCACTAATTTTATGGTGGAAAATTTCACTTCCTGTGATTGAATTATTTGAGATTTTACTATATACATGAAATAGACTTGCTTCATGAAGCCAACGTGATATTTTGAGTTCTACTTGTCTTGGAATAAAAATTTAGTCTGTTAAGAGGATCATGCAACCATTTTTTCTACAAGTCCATTGGATAATAGCATTGGTTGCTTCTCTGAATATGTTGATCTGCTAGAACAACTGATGCCTGTATTTCATACAGACATTCATTACAATATAACAGTAGAACAGTGGGTCTACAACTAGTTAGAAGCATTGCATATCTCCATCAAACAGCTAGTCCTGATTATTGTCAAAGGCCAACAGATGCCATATCACATACAGGGAGCATATATTAAACAATAACATGTTCACATAATCTCAAAATAGCAGGCTCAATCAAAGGATGATTAACAGAGACAGAGATCTGTATGTATACCCACACTTCTCTCAATCGATATCTTCCATTATTCCTTACCAAAATGTCACTGCTGGCATTATGCTCGAGTCAGGAGAACTTTATTAGGCCCCCACAATGAATGGGGGTTATCCAGGTGATGGTTAAGTCACCTACGGTAATTCCCCTAATAATTCGATCACAGGAAGTGCAGCAAAAATGGCTTAAATCTGGCAATATTCTTCATGGCACCGGCTACAAAGTGTCACATTTTGCCATTATATGACTTTTCTTCAATTTGAATGAAGAATGGGAATGTTACTTTTTATCTGTGCTTGAACAACAGAGTTGAAAAGTGAACTTCCTGTGATTGAATTATTAGGGGAATTACCGTAACCACTGGAACAACTGCTCCCTCTAGCTTTTGGACTTACAACTGACCTACTATGGATATTGATCAATATCAACATCACTATTCATAATCAGGTCATTGCAAGTCCACGAGATAGGGGGAAGCAGTTGTTCCAGCGGTTACAACAGTTACGTGAATACGGTCAGCTGGATAACCCCATTGAGCCATTTTATTGTGTGAATAAAATACAATTTTTCCTGGCCGATGATATGTGCTGATGGTTTAATACTGGCCATAAAATAGCTAGGGTCTTGTATGGACCCTAGCCGAGCGAGAATGAGCAACAGCATTGACTGATCCATCAACAAGGAAGAGCTGAGCGAGCGGACAGAAGCAAAGTTTTAAACACAGCAATAATGCACCAATTCCATGCACAATGTTTTTACCTGTTCTAAAACAAGTATTCAGTGGTCACAGAATATATACAATGACATCTAATTCCACACAATTATAACCAATTCTGATTCATGATGTACCGTCCATTCGTATATAAACATTATGCCATTTAACTCAATATATATATATAAATAACAGTTCTTCAATAATTGAATTACTTCAAGGTCTACAATTAAAACTAAAAATATACTTGAGAAATGTTTAGAATTTTAACAGTACATAGTGTACCAGCATGGCAGCTGCTGAACTTGCAACCGGTTCTTCATGAGGTATGAGCATTCCATTTCCAGCCAACAGTCTGCTACTACAGTCTGTCCTGAGTGGGGGTGAACACACGACCTTCGTGCCAATAGCCGAACCTCTCTATCCATTCGGCCACCGAATCACTCTACAAGAGACTGTGTTTAAAGTCTATTCATACTACGCATATGCTTCGCACATGCGCTTGTTTTACCTAGAAGAACTACGACGTCATCTGGTTTGTGTTCCTGCTCTTCTCCCCTGCAAAACGCTCTTCAGTGCCAGAGGGAGAATTGGGTATGCGGTAAACCCATGAAGCGAAATCTCACCCGTTTTAATACTGAATAAGTAACAGACTGTTGTAGCAGTTTCTTACCCCATTTTCGTATGCTTTCATACCTGTCTTCATACAAAGTCCATATGGAACCATGGGAGAGAACTCTGGTACAATTGTGTGGAAAAATCGCCCTTTGTTTTATTGCACCTATATTTCTATATATTTCTAACTATTCCTTTCACTTTTTCAACCATCACCTCTCATATAACATTACTGAACAGCTAATAACAGGTCTACAGAGAAAGTATACTTGATTATCAAATGGGTTTGTTGTGCTAGCATTGTGTACAGCAATCAATGGGGCAAATACATGAGAAAGTGAAATTGATCAACATTTCCACTTTCTTAATTGCACGACTTGTTGCGCAAGTCATGACTACAATTGACACATTAATATAAGTAGATGGGACCCCAAGGTAACAGACAGCAGAACTTCAATGGTTTGTTATAGTCCTAATTACAGATTCTTTGAATTATCAACTAGCAAATGCATGTATGCAGCCAAGAACTTTCTAATCGCTTTTCTTGACGGCAACCACAGGAAGTGGTTACTCTGTTTGCTATTTGTTTCCCTCCCCGGGGAACTCCTCCCAACCCAGTCCAAATATTGGGCACATCTAATTTTCCAGTGACCCTACTGGACAGATTACCAGTACTATCACTTAAACTCTGCCTGACCTCAAAGAAGGACTGGACTATCCACCACCTTGGGGTCCCATCAAATGAAATCTATGATGATTAAAATATTTTTTTCTCTCAAACTCATTTCACAGAGGCCAATTCTACCAATGTATGGCCTGCATATTATTTTGCTTTTCTTTTCTTTTCTTTCAGATGTATTAATTTCAATAAAGGAACTAGGTTGACTCCCTTGTTCAATCTTCTGCAGATCCTTGCCCTCTTTTACTCCGGCGTTGCCTCGGTGACTGTTTTGGGGATCTCCGGGGAGATTTATCTGGAAAATAATACAGCAGATAAACTAATCTGTACAACATTAAAACTGACAACAATTAACCATTTCTATTTGGTTATGGGGACCTTCTCACATTTCCTGCCCGTGGGGTGGGTGTGGGAGTGGTCGTTGGATCGTCAGAGTTCCACCTGAGCAGAATTTAACATCTACACATAAGTGTGAAAGAAAGTTTGATATTAAATGTTGGCATATACTAACAGAATGCACCATATTGCATCTGCAAATTCAAAATGTTCCTGGGAGGGACGTATCTGTTAGGGCCTAGTCCAATCAAGTTTCTTTGTTATAAATAGAGGCCTGAACCCACAATTTTACGTTTAGAATTTGAGACAGTCCTGGCAGAGGCAGGCTAAAGCCTTCCAAACTGATTGTCAGGAATCGAGTTCCACATCTAATAACTTCTTCCGTTCATCCAGAAGACTCCAGAAGTTTTTACAAATCGAAACAAGAGCCTAATGGCTTCAATATAAGCATGTGCATCCCTAAATATAAACCTTTAAAACATATAGAATTCAACCTTGATGAAATACGTCATGGTCAGTCAACTTGAATAGGCTTCTAATTAATCACCAGTTGCATATATACTGTACTATAAATTTGAAGAGCAGACCGATGATCCCCCTAGATACTGCAATAACACAAATTTGACTTCGAAAAAATAGGCCAAGGTTATACAATATACAATCGACGGGCATATAAAAATTGTTGATCGTCAAAATATATTTCTGAAAGTTGGAAATATGCTATCAAAATGTGCTGGAACACACCATTTCACGACTTCATTTTCAAAACCATTCCGGACCCTTCTAACAGGGCTTCGCACCTTCAGCACTTGCATTGCAAGTTCCACCTCGATATCAATCGAACCCCCCATTTCGAAACCATCCTGCAGGCTTATATTTGAAAGATGACACCAATCAATCATCAATTCAACGGAGGAAAAGTTTCTACTCCAAGTGTCGCTTGTACACATTGTTTGTTGCCTACCATCTATAATGTCAACCAAGAACTCGTAGATATTGCACAGCATCTCCTACATCTTCATGAGCAGCATTTTCGCCCTGTCTAATCCATTTAGCCAAGCAATCAGCATGCAGGTTTCAGTTCATTATAAAGTATCCGACACTAGTCTGTAGAGGATTTGCCAGACAATTCTGGACAAACACTAATGGTCTTGAAGCAACAATTTTACAACCTTTTTTCACATTCTGCAGCTGTTTTGGGGTTTTTTCAACATTTTGCTGCTAGACAAGTCAATTATACTTACTGAACTCTACAGTTTCTTTGGGCAGCCAGTCATAATCTACATCAGCATTCTGTGTACCCATCTCCACAGGGGCCTTGGTTTTAATCAATCTTTTTTTCTGTGGAAGTAAGATATGAGAATGGTCATAAAGGCATGCGAGAAATGAAGTTCTTATGTCACATCTCCATGAGAAACTACAAGTTCCTTATTATACAGTCACAAAAATTTCAGTCAGAGTAAACGCATTTACCATCTAAAAATATTGGAGGGATCAAAAATACTGGAAAGGGAAATAGTAAAACAGTTCCCCTTCATTGGCAGGAAGGTCCGCCAATGTCATCTTTTTCAATTTGAATTGACCAATGAAGTGATTCCATTTTGGAATTATTCCTCTGTACTTGTGAGTTACTATAACAAGCGTTCTGAGAACCCCAACATCTCGCCTTGCGGGGTCATCCGCCAAAGGTGCAGCAGTATTGAAAGCATACATGTAGAGCAAACAATAAGGTCTGAAATAGGTGATGTGGTACAGACAATAATGTCTGGAATAGATTATCTGGTACAGACAATAATATCAGTCCCATGTGGGATTACTGGCAAAAGTTAATCCCATGTAGGATGGATAGGTCAGTGCAGTCGGATTACTGGTACATAGGGCATTCCAGTGTGAGATTACTGCTGGGTGGACCAGTCCCATGTTATTACTGATGGATAGTCCTCTGTGGGATTACTGCTGGATAGTCCAGTCCCATGTGGGATTACTACCATCACCATCATGGTATGGATGGTAGTGATGGTATGGATGGTAGTGATGGTATGGATGGTATGATGGTAGTGATGGTATGGATGGTAGTGATGGTACATGGATGGTAGTGATGGTATGGATGGTAGCGGATGGTAGTGCGATGGTATGGATGGTAGTGATGGTATGGATGGTAGTGATGGTAGGAATGGTATGATGATATAGATGGTAGTGATGGTATGGATGCACAGTGATGGTATGGATGGTAGTGATGGTAGGAATGGTAGTGATGGTAGGGAATGGTAGTGATGGTATGATGGTAGTGATGGTATGGATGGTGGAAAGTTCGGTAGTGATGGCATGGATGGTAGGGAATGGTATGGATGGTAGTGATGGTATGGATGGTAGGAATGGTAGTGATGGTATGGATGGTAGTGATGGTATTGAAGGTATGGATGGTAGTGATGGTAGGAATGGTAGTGATGGTATAGATGGTAGTGATGGTATGGATGGTAGTGATGGTATGGATGGTAGTGATGGTATAGATGGCAGTGATGGTATGGATGGTAGTGATGGCATGGATGGTAGTGATGGTAGGAATGGTAGTGATGGTATGGATGGTAGTGATGGTATGGATGGTAGTGATGGTAGTGATGGTAGTGATGGTATGGATGGTAGGATGGTAGGGATGGTAGTGATGGTATGGATGGTAGTGATGGTAGGAATGGTAGTGATGGTATGGATGGTAGTGATGGTATGGATGTGATGGTATGGATGGATGTGATGGTATGGATGGTAGTGATGGTATGGATGGTAGTGATGGTAGGAATGGTAGCGATGGTATGGATGGTAGTGATGGTATGGATGGTAGTGATGGTAGGATGGTAGTGATGGGATTGTAGTGATGGCAGGGATGACATGGATGGTAGGATGTAAGTGATAGCAGTGATGGTAGGATGGTATGGATGGTAATGATAGTAGGGATCCGATGGTAGTGATGGTTGGGATTGTAGTGATGGCAGGGATGACATGGATGGTAGGATGTAAGTGATAGTAGGGATGGTAGTGATAGTATGGATGATAGCGATAGTAGGGATCCGATGGTAGTGCTGGTTGGGATGGCAATGATGGTTGGAAGGGTATGACTGGTAGTGATGGTTGGGATGGCAGTGATGGTTGGAATGGTAGTGATGGCAGGGATGATATGGATGGTAATGATAGTAGGGATGGTAGTGATGATCAGTATGGTAGTGATGGTATGGATGGTTGGGGAGGGGGATTTGGTTTAATGTCACGCTCAAGGTTGTTTCACTCATATGGTGACAGTCAGTTTGGTTGGTGGAGGAAGCCGGAGTGCCCGGAGAGAACCACCGCCCGTTGGCAAGTAACTGACAATCTTCCACACATGGACAGGCTGAGTTCGAACCCGTGCCGGTGCATCAGTGTGAGGCTAGCGGTCACCAGCGAAGCACCTTAGACCACTCAGCCACTGAGCGCCCATATGGAATGGTAGTGATGGTAGGATGTTAGGGATGGTAGTAGTGATATGGATGGTAGTGAAGGTAGGATGTTAGTGGTGGTAGTGATGGTAGTCATGTGCACTTCAGCTAAATGCAAAACTCAATCATTTCCCATAATTTGGAGAAAAATTAATATTTCATCTCAAAAATAACACAAGTACATACTCCAATCATAAGAAACATGTGTATGAAGTTTCGTAATCATCCAATGAGAGCTGACAACTGCAGCAAACTTATCATGTAGAAGCCTACATGCACAATTTACCTAAACAGAAAACTCATTCATTTGCCATAATTTTGAGAAAAATTAATATTTCTTCTCAAAAATAGCACAGGTACATCCTCTTATCATAAGAAACATGTGTACCAAGTTTCATAATCATCCAATGACAGCCGACAACTGGAGCAAACTTACCATGTACATGTATATGTGCCTCTACATGTACAATTTACCTAAACAGAAAACTCATTCACTTGCCATAACTTTGAGAAAAATTAATATTTCTTCTCAAAAATAGCACAGGTACATCCTCTTATTATAAGAAACATGTGTACCAAGTTTCATAATCATCCAATGACAGCGGACAACTGGAGCAAACTTACCATGTACATGTATATGTGCCTCTACATGTACAATTGACCTAAACAGAAAACTCATGCATTTGTCATAATTTGGAGAAAAATTAATATTTCTTCTCAAAAATAGCACAGGTACATCCTCTAATCATAAGAAACATGTGTACCAAGTTTCATAATCATCCAATGAAAGCTGACAACTGCAAGAAACTTTCCAAGTACAGATGTACATGTGCACTTCAGCTATAAAACGCAAAACTCATTCATAGGAATTTTAACATTAGAGCACCCCAGGGTAGTACCCCCAGGTGGCATACCCACCCCCCATATTTTTTTTATTTTTTCTGTATTTTTTCTAATTTTTCTAGATTTTTTTTTAACTTGCTAAACCAAAAACCCATTCATTTCCAGGCAGGGGACACCGACACCGACGACGACATCCTCTCTCCCCCTCTCCCAATATCTCCCCTTTACTTCGTAAGGCGAGATAAAAATGCAGAAAAGAAGCAATCAGAGATTGCTTAATTGTACCCCCATTCCGCTTTAGTCCGACACTGCCCCACCATTGTTCTGTTTTTCATACTAGTCCATACAATATTAACCGAGATCCAGCCCGGACAAAGTGCTTTACTTTGCACAACTACAAGGCACTGACCTCATATCATGCAAATTTCATGGATATATCCCATTCACTAAGGTTTGAGGAACAAAGGGCCATAAATCTTGAAAATAAAACCAAAACTTAGAGAAACTTCACGCTGCACAACTAAAGGACACTGACCACATATCATGCAAATTTCATAATTGTCTATACAATATTAACCAAGATCCAGCCCGGAAAAGTCCCATTCAAGGATATTTCAGGAACCAAGGGTCATAACTCTTGAAAATATAACCGAAACTCGGAAAAAAACTCTACGCTGCACAACTATGAGGCACTGACCACATTTCATGCAAGTTTCAATCAGTTTGGTTGGTGAAGGAAGCCGGAGTACACGGAGAGAACCACCACCCGTCAGCAAGTAACTGACACACTTTCACACATGGACCAGCTGGGCTCGAACCTGTGATGGTTCAGCGGTGTGAGGCTAGCGGTCACCAGCGAAGTGCCTTAGACAACTCGGCCACCAAGGGCCCCCTCCTCTGACTGACTGCACTGGGGTCGAATTCGTGGCACACAGCTTTTGTGCGCATGGCTCTCGGCCAATCAGCATCATGCGCTTGTAAATGGAGCTGAGTGCGATCAGCATGTCACATCTAAACAAGACGTTCTACCATGTGTGAAAATTTAGCATAAAACTAAAGACTTATGAAAATACAAACTGAATGCACATGTGCAATGTGCTGCACAATGTAGTCGGAGGGTGTTACACCGACAGTTTACACACTCTGACAATGGGAGAATGTATAACAATAGGTTACAGATGTTGTGAGAGCATATTATGTCTATTTAATTTCTCGTGAATTTTGTGATGTGATCCAGGATGTTTGTCAGGCTGACCATCCCTTCCCTTTGTTCAGTTACTTCATTGATTTCAACATTATACTTACACCAAATTGTGTTAAGAGTTGCTGAGCTCCCACGAGTAACAAGACTGTTACAGCTGCTAAGAAAATGTACAGGAAAAATCTACAAGATAAAATAACAAGAATTATCAATTATCATTTCAGTGCAACATCTTAACAATGTATGCATTTCCAGGTATGATTGCTGAAGGTTTCCACACAACAGCCTAATTTAAGCACCTCTGCTATTAAACTATTTCTGCATTCTGCTTGTACTCGACTATTCCCCATCTCCGACACTGAATACTGATCAGTGTAACTCAAGGGTGACGTTATCTCTCCAACCAAAAACATGAGGCTGCACCTAAAAGGTGCTTTGACCCCTCAGCACAATATGTCCAGCGAATAACAGGTTGACATAAAAATCTGCTGAATTCTGTCAAATTTATTTACCCACATAAGTATTAATGTTGATTCAAGAGAATACTCAACGATTAGTATTTGCTAGTACCGGCTTCAGTCATCAATCCTGTGAAGGGATATCGATCCAAGACTGTGTGGATCGATACCTCAAGAAAAGTTAGTAAAGATCTGGTGAATAGTTCTTCATAGATGAAGATCTATTCCAGGGAAGAGTCGAGTGTGTGTGTGTAGTACTCAACATCTCTGGGTTACTAGGGATATTCACTGTGAGTATCAGAGCTGTCAGTCAAATTGTAACTGAGATCTAGCCCGGACAAAAGTTAGTGACGGAAAATTTCAAAGGGCCATAACTCTGTACAGAAATGACGTAACACGAAATAAACATGACAGTGCACATGTCTGGGATACTAGGGATATTCACTGTGAGTATCAGAGCTGTCGGTCAAATAGTAACTGAGATCTAGCCCGGACAAAAGTTAGTGACGCAAAATTTCAAAGGGCCATAACTCTGTAAAGAAATGACGTAACGCGAAATAAACATGACAGTGCACATGTCTGGGATACTAGGGATATTCACTGTGAGTATCAGAGCTGTCAGTCAAATAGTAACTGAGATCTAGCCCGGACAAAAGTTAGTGACGCGAAATTTCGAAGGGCCATAACTCTGTAAAGAAATGACGTAACACGGAATAAACATGACAGTGCACATCTCAGGGATACTAGGGATATTCACTGTGAGTATCAGAACTGTCAGTCAAATAGTAACTGAGATAGCCCGGACAAAAAATTGTTGACAGACGGCCGACCAGACGTACATGCCAACGACAAGACCCTACAGCCCTATGGGCTGAGGGGTAAAAACCCCTCATATGTTCACATAATAACCTCCTTGTGGTGCAGATGAACATAATTTTGAGTAAAATGTTCCTCCCATGGACCAATAGGGAGAAGGCTACTCTCTCATCATCATGATCATGGACTCCAACTCGAGCGTGTCGGGGAAACTTTCCAAGATCGATCAATATTTCAGTGCTATATACTATACCAAGATTTAGAAACTACATATTTCCTTGGAAAACAAAATTCCATGCATTGGTTCTGGACTGATTGGGCAACACAATGGATAAGTGATTGAGTTATCCCATGAGGGATTGTATTGGCAATCTCTATAATGCCTAATATTTATACACACTTTTTTGTTTCAAAGTGTACTCACGTTTCTCCGTCTAAACCTTCTTCTGTTTCCACTACATTGACAGTTTCATTAAATACTGCATTTTGAAATAAGTTGCCTTCCTGTGAAATAAAAGAAATGAATTATAGTATATCAACAACTAATTCCGACAGTGAGGCAAAATTGATATCCAATTTCAGAGTTAAATAATTCCCCTTCAATGTCATACACCAACTTTCAGATAGAAACACGCCCACTCCTGAAACGAGACCTTATACCTATGGAGTCCGCTGCAATGTTCAGTCACCTATTGTTAACATTAGACGATAGTGTAGAGACTTCCTAACCCAGACACTACAAGACAATGCCCTGGTTCAAACTAGCCTCTATATTACTGTAGCAAGCCTCAAGGAAGGTTGATGAACACTGTAGAAATTCACCACCAGCTGGTACTTGCAAGGATGTGCTTTCATTGGGCATGGTCACTTCCTGGTGTCAATCCCTCAAAATGACTCCACCTCTTCATAATTTTCATAATTCATTCTCAACAAGAGCCTGCGGGGCTTCAAAATACATGTACGGCTGCACATTTGTCCAGATTTAATATTTACGATCCCACATGAGGGCAGGGTGCGAAATAGCCCTTTGCCCGGGGCAACCTAAATTTCCTTTGGGCAACCAAAATCTGTCCAAATTGCAATGCATTTGGATGTGTTGGTTGCCCGTGCTTGCCGAAGGGCAACTAGTATTTGTTTGTCTATTTCATACCCTGGAGGGATTCATCAAGCAAAATTGAGCTTGGACTTGCAGATCTATGCATAATTCTGGTGCACTACAATAACTCCCCCTCTCCCCAAAAGAAAATACAACATTGCATGCAATGCTGTGTTTGGGATTTCCTGGAAGGTACCAGCATACCCAAAATTTGGTCACAATCCATATCCTTCAGCTGGAGATACCACATGGAAAACTGAAGTTAAAGATGTAATCAGCCTCAAATCTAGGCGGAACTCTAGGTCTCTGAAACTCCGCGAAAGTGACATATGTTACGACAGGTACAAAATGAAACACATTTGACCACAACAAACTAAACTTGTTTCTACCATTCACGAGAAAATAGAACGATTTGGTCTTTGAAAATAAACAGCATGGCATGCCGTTTATTTTTCCACAGCTGTGTCAACAAGCGTGTACACGTGTGGTGCATTCTACCATCGTGCGCTATGCACGAGCTATGACGTTATCCCATTGATGCAGCTGTTCAGCATTCAAATTCGTGAGCATCGCTACGTCACTCAAACGTCATGCAGTGACGTCATTTTCCTTTCCGCGTACAACACACTCAATGGCGAAACAGAAAACCAGTCGAAGCGGGCAGAGTTTCATATTTCTCCGACAAGATATTCTTGCATTCGTTGTTTATGGCGATCCCATTATCATCAAATTTAATACATACGATGCTTTAGCAAACTTCGCTGCTGAAAAATGCACAGGGGAGAATTTCCAAAATCCATCGATTTTGAGGCCGATTACACCTTTAAATACTGCTAGACAGATGGAGAGAGACACTGCATAATCGACCGCTTTGTTTTGTTTTTTTTGCCACAAGTTTGAAATTTTAATAAGATTCCGCAGCCCTGAACAGGAGTTTATAGCAAGAACATCAATATTATTTTCCTGGAGTTCCCTCTCCCACGGATAAGGTAAAGTGTATACTCAAGTTAGAAGTGGGGTTATATAGGTTTTACATTCCAAAATACTTTCAAGGGAAAGACTCTGATACTCCTCACAACCTCCAACCATTTGGTAGATGCGAGTGAGTGAATTTGAATTAACGTCGCTTTCAACAATATTTCTGTCATATCACGACGTTTCTTTTTTACACCAAGCAAACCCACGGGTGCCCCAGTGGTCGCCTCCTATGACAAGCTGTCGGAGGAGCCGAAGCCCTTCATTCTTTCCGTCACCTAAGGAGTGCTCATCGACACCATAGTTCAATCCCTGGAAGCCCCACAGAGTTTGGAAGATGTGAATCATCTACACATGGCAGCCCCCCTGTCCAACATGCTACCAGAAGACTTGACCACAGGAGAACCCAAATGTTACTAAGCAGGCTCGGTGATCAGTATTTGTTGAGGTCCGATAAAGCACTGGTAGAACTGACACCAAAGTCTAATACATGCATACAACTGTAGTTCCCGATGAACTGCAAACTTACACTATCTTTGTAGTTCAAATTCACTGTTAAACCAAATGGTCTGGAATGGAAGGTTTCGCTGGGTGAGAAAACGTATTCGAATGTTGCTTGTCTTTTCGGTTCCACGATATGGTTGTACTTCACAACAGTGAACTGGAAAACACAAAAATACCAAGTCAATAATATGCTATTAAAAGCAAAATTTGTTATCGACATGCATAAATTTACAGTTTCATGTCCGCATTTGTACCCAGGCAACAGTTTGATGTAACATTTCCAATGAACAGGAACAACAGGTTAGCAATTTTGCAATTTTAATTTGCTCTCATGGCAACGATCTGAAAAATTAAAAATTTATAAACAATGTTAGTATTTATTATCAAATCAAACCTGCTATTGCTATGGCTTATCTCCCTTAGGGCTATTCCAGCAAAAAGTGTGTGGGGGCCTTTGACGGCACTTTAAAAACGTGTCGGTAGGTGGTTTTACAAAAAATAAAATGCTCCCTGTAGGTACTTGTTGTCTCAAGTCTCTGTTGTCTCTGTTGTCTTCCGATAGGTCCTTGGTGTTTTTAGATGTTCATTAATTTGTGTCGGTTGTGCATTCTTGTGGAATAAAAAAATAATGTCGGTTGGCTCGCCGTGTGGTGAAAATATATCGAGGAATTTTGCGAGTTTGACAAGGCAAATGTGCCGTTTGGAACTGCAAAACACGGTCATTTTATTGCATGTGAAGTTCGGAAATCTATAAACCTTGTTCCCATTGCCGTACCCTGCGGATCCGCTTACATTTCGGGGTTCATAACATGACTGTGGACATGGTGAAGGCGGGCTTTGGGAATGCGGTGTACGAGCTTTGACGAACTAACAAGGGAGATAAATCGGGTAGCATTCAGCTTTTTCCGTGAACGAGGTCAGGTTGACAGGAGTGGTACCACATTTGTCGAACTCTGAAAACACGTGGTATCGGGCCGTCGTGTGACAGACAGAATGCAGAGACGACCGCGACAATATATGCAAATTGTATTGTAGACCTACTACTTCTTGTATGAGAGCATGAACGATGTTGAGTGGAGATTTTGTTGTTTTTCTGACAGTCGAACGTAACAACAACAACAACAACTGCAGATTACAACTCCGGGGAAAAGTCCTCATGATAATATAATAGGCCAACCACTGGCAGGCAGGTTTGTCAGGCAAAACAAAGGCAATCGTTAGGATATCGGTATTCCTGTATATTGCAGAAAGAAACCAATGTGAAATCCAAACAATATAACAGGTTGGGTTTAATAGCTCATATGGGCTACTATTACTGTACCATACCTAAGTTGGTTACATTATCTCATTTGGGGTATAGTGCTGAACACCGTAAAGTTATGCCAGTCTGTTTGTCCGGAAAAAAATAAATAATTGTAATTGTCACAAGGTAACAATGGCTGAGGTATTAATAGCAGAGCTTTGGATTTTATTTTGCTACTAATGAGTAACTCTAGTCGAAATATCAAACTTCACAATAGCAGTATGTAAATTATATAGGTGTTAGTGTTTAACTTTCATTAGTGAATGTCTAGTCAGATGTTGACAATTGTTCATATACGTGATATTAAAGAACTTGAATTTGAACCCTGTGGTGTTTGCTTAATTTCTGTGTATATACACTCTAATAATTTAACCACAGGTGCTCTTCTAATCTGCAACAATTCTCTTTAAAAATTAACTCTTTTTCAATTCTTAACTCTTTCTTTCATTGTAATCAGCAGCAGAGGGGGTGGAGCTAGTGTGAAGCCCCCCCCAAAAAAACTAGTACAATGCCCTCCCCCCCCCTGCTGCTTAATCAGTTAATTCTGGGCAGCTAGCATATATGCCATTTGTCCTGCAGATGTCACCTGTAATAGTTCTTGTGGTTGAATATTGAAATGTAAAAATTATGTGCACAGCATATCTGTGAAGAAACTAGACAAATTATGTTCCTAAAATATTTCTTCTTAGTCCTTAGTGTGGTTCTTATCATTAAGTCTGTAACGCGGATACAGAAGTATGTCTGCTGAAGGAAAATGCCATCCACTGCAAAATATACATATAATAATAATATTCTTTATTTCATGAGGAAATCATGCCTAGTGGAAAAGCACACTTGTGATCCTGAAAAAGAGAAAGAAACATGTACATGTATTAAAAGTATCAAATTAATATGAAATTAAATAATTGTTGGTGGGTGGAGTGGTTTGGAAAGTCAGTGAATATATACGGTGGATGCTTGGTGAAATTTTTTGTGGTGTTTTTTAGAAAATTAATCATTGTTGTGGGGTTGTTGGTAAATTTCATAAAGGCGTCCGGTAGGTTCTGGGGGTATAAATAAAATCATGTCAGTAGGTGGTGGGTGTTTTTTGGAAGTGCCTTCAAACCCCCCCCCACACACTTTTTACTGGAATAGCCCTTAGGAGCAATAGCAGGTGTAGATTTGAGCAATAAATATTAAACATTTATAAACAATGTTAGTATTTATTATCAAATCAAACCTGCTATTGCTATGGCTCCTAAGGGAGATAAGCCATAGCAATAGCAGGTGTAGATTTGAGCAATAAATAGTTAAGTTTAGCACTGCTTTGACCTTGACCTCTGAAGAAATAGTGTATCATATATTATTTACAAGGACACCCGTGACGTCAAAATTATTTCTACCAGCTGAATACTACAAAATGTTAGGATATTGCACCCGACATACTCACATTCTGAATATAAAAGCTGTAATCTTGTGGATAGCGGAAGGCAGCATCCATGGTCTCCACCGTGAAGTCCTTTTCACCGTTATTTGTGAAGCCAACTAAGAGACGAACAAGTCCACCAGCAGGTAGATCTGGAAAATACAAATAAAGCTTGGCTTTAATAGCCAGTATGGCTGAAGAAGCAAACAACAGAGGAGATGTATTTTCAGGCATGCGATTTGAGGTACTGTAACTTTACTGAACTACTCTCCATTTTCGCTTTTGTATATATATTGTCTAGGATATTGTTGCTAACAGATTAAGATGTCAAAAATATATCGCCTATATATTCTGTGATATTGTGTAAACCAGCATGGTCCCTGGAAAGCTTAGTGAACAGGGCTTTAGATTACCCCCTTCATACAATGATAAACTTTGTGCCCAAATTAGGATGCATCCAAATTAGACAGATTTTTTTTTTTTTTTTAGATATTTTTCTTGCACTGAGAATCAATGTTCAGTTATGATCATGGAGATACATCATCAATTAAGCCCCAATTTGAGTCAAATACTACTTATTTTGCCACAATACGGGACAAATTCGAGCGGATTCCCCAGACCAAACAATTTGCCGGACCAAATAGGGGGTGTGCCCAAATCAGGGTAATCTAAAGCCCTGGTAAAGCAGAAACGTGTATCAGAGCCACTAAATGTTGGCAGCTTTTACTCAAGTTCATTTCAAACTTCTTTCTTCACCTCGGACGTTTTCTCATAATTTCAATATATACTGTATTGTGTAGAATAGTCCGAATGCTCAGCCACATCTTGTTAACTCATTCCGTACTGCAGCTTATCCTAACTGTCAGCCCCAGATAGTTTTCTTGGCCTGAACCCCACTGCTTCCAGCTCCGGGCAGTCAGTAAAGTTGAATAATTATATCCAAAACAGAAGGCGTTCATGTGTTTTTGTCTGCATTTCAGATCCCAGACATTCTGAAACTTATTGCTTTATGTCCTTTTTAAATAATATATTTCAACAAAAACTATGTGTGTGTATTATTTTCCTCAAGAAATGCAGTTTTATTCACAATAAAAATCAATTTGCAAAATGATACTGCCAATGGCAATCGTCGGATGTTTCGATGAACAACAACTACCACGTAAAAAAAAAAAAAAGCACAAACCTACGTGATTTCCGAAGATTGTGAGCAGATATTTCTTTGATTACAATGCCCAGAAATAACCGATGAATACTCATTTATTCGTGGACATTTGTCAGAATAAACGCAGCTTCCAGATGAGAGACTTCGCTAAACTGCGAAGAGTTTCAGGGGGGTTTTTTCGGTCATATTTTAAGGCGTGTATCTCCGCTTTCCAGCGGTTGTTTTTCATGATCTAGGTCACGTTGGAAAGGTGATTCCCTGGGCTTTCCCAATCTCGTCATAGTTACAATGGATGGCTCATATTACGAAAGCTACGATTGGATATAAATAGACGAATCTGATATTTGCGCCAATGAACCATGTCGACACTTCATCGCTTCGGTTGGTTGTTGTTAGGCACGTGACTAAAACGAAGGCACGCGATTGATCAATTCGACATTACAGTCGTTTCAAGCATGGCGCGAGATGAAAATGGCCAATCTTTACCGACACACGTGTTGGAAAAATGTGGAAATAAAGTTTACGGAGTGGATCTGATGGATTTCATCTTGATGGAACGATTAGATGGTCTCTTGGACACATTATACTTCAGCAATAGAGAGATTTGAACGGGATTACTGAGTGAATTTACATTCTGCAGCAACATTTACGCACACGGTAAAATTGTGAAAATTTTGTAGTTCCACATTTCCCCCATTATTTGTTCGTTTCACTCTCGATCTTGTTTTATTTGTTTGTCAGAATGAAAACGTTCTTTGATAATCCGAATGTTGAAGGTTTAGGCTTTTCAAAAATATATACATTTGGGCAAGTTTCACTCGAGGTGCTCGCGTAAAATGCTACATTGCAGACGGAGTGGGGTTTTATTTGACGGTGAAGCAGCGATGTCGCCTTTTGGCGTCATTGGGGTTGGGGAGGCTCTAAGAAATTACGCCAAAAGTCGTCAACGGGGTTGAGACAGGGAATTATTTTGTCGCCTTTTGGCTTCATTGGTACCGAATGAGTTAATACCAGAGGGCAATGTAGAGACTTCCTAACCCAGACATTACAAGACAATGCCATGGTTCAAACTAGCCTCTATATTACTGTAGCAAGCCTCAAGGAAAGTTGGTGGACACTATAGAATCCCACCACCAGCTGGTACTTGCAATCATTTAAACCATTACACTATTTCTTCTAATTTTTCGAACAGCATTTTTAGACTTTGAAGCAGAAAAAATCTTTAGGTCAACTGAGGCTAAACACTGTGGCATGGATACATGTATGTGTTATTTATCGCAAGTGATGATACTGTACGAGATAATACATTACCCATTTGTTCTGGGCAAAACAACCATTTTATGTGATCATACATCAACTGATACTTCTGACAGCTGAGCTCAGGAAACTGCAATACTGCAGCACCGGACAGTCAACATATGAGCCATGTCAAAGATGATGCGAGAAAGAGAAACTTGATAAAAGTGCATCATTTTCACAAGGATATATATATATAGTAACCCCTCCAATCAGTCAATCACAGGATGTGAAATTTCCCACCATGAAATATGGAGGTGCAGGCCTTGCATTCTAGAAATAAGACGGGGCTGATCAATAGGCCCCGTCTTGCAGGGTCACGGGGCTGATTTTTGGCCATCGGGGCTGATTTCAAATTTCACCACACGACAATGTATTATTGGTCATATTATATCAACCAAACCTTTGTTTGGAAATAAATTTAATGCTCTACAAATTATTCTTGATTGTACAACATTCCCACCCACTTGAACATATTCTCCCAGGACATATATCCCCCCCCCCCCCCAACATATTCAAAAGATATTCAAAAGATCTTATCACCAAAAAGATAAAGGGAGAGGGGGGGGGGGGAATGAATACCCTCCATGTTGGTATTTTTGCAAATATCCAGCAAATCTTGATATTTCAACGACTTCTGCTGAAACCAGTTATTGTACTGATATTGTAGAAATAATAATTGCCAATAATGTGTTTTGACTGCTGTTTTCAATTACCACCAAAATGAGTATCGTTTTAATTTATTAACTTGATATGCAAAACATATATTCCAAGGATTTCCCTCCAGGAATGATGAAATTTCCCTGTAGAATTTCAAGGATTTTTAGTGAAAAATACAAAATTCCATGTGGAATTCCAGTGCCTTCCATAGGGGGAGTGCACTTGTTTTCTGGAAAAGTCAGAAGAAAAAAATTGACATATACAACATAAAATGAAATGGGAAATTTGGACATGGAGATCTGTACCAGCGCCTATCTAATTCGAACAATTTGAGAAACGAGACGGGATAATACAACGATTTGAACACGCCATTTCTCGAAAAACGAAGAATTATTACTTGCTTGAATCTTGGGGGTTTACTGCAATGCCTTCATAATAAAACAGTCGGGAAATTTTGGATTGTTTAGCGGAGAAATGGTACCGGTCGGTTAGACTTTGACATCGACTTTGACTGTCGTCGCCGATTTCACTGAAAACGAACACCACTTGCCGTGTCCGCGAAACACTGCTTCAACAAACGCCATTTCAAGCCATAAAATCAGTACATTTCTTTCGAAGTTGATGGAGAATATGTTTAAAATTGTCCTGATAAACATGATCAGGTCGACTGAACCGTAATCACGTTGCTGATTTCTCGATTCCCGATTCTAGAAGTAGGTGCTTTATTTGCTGAAAAGATCGTCAACCGGCCGCCATGCCACGCTGCTCTACAGTCACGTCACACTTTACGGCATGCTGACAGTGGGCGCGCCGCTTTACGGTTGTTGTTGTTGTAAAACGCGGCATTCGTTGTGATTTCGTTGGAATTTGCTGATAAAATTATTAGACTCGCACGATTTATTTAGACTCGGTCGGGTAACCGGGAACTAGACATATTTAATTTCTTGGCCCAAGCACAAATCGTCAAGACAGAAGACACAGTACTAGGATTAGATTTATTCCATGAAGATATGGGAATATACTCAATGGAGTGATTTGACGGGGCCGATGAAAAATCCCCGTGAAAAGTGCTCACGGGGTCGATCACGGGGCCGGGGCCGACCGGCTGATCGGCCCCGTCAAAATGCAAGGCCTGGAGGTGATCAACTTTATTAGAGCAGAAAGTTGATCACATGGTCCAAACTCCTATAATTCATTATTTCTCGGTTAGGCCATAAAAAGTTAATTAATTGTTTCTCAAGTGGCGCCGCATCCTCGATTTCTCTCCCGCTGGGCACTTTTTTTTCACTTTTTGAAGAAAAAAAAAAAAATCCGCCGCATCCCTGGCATACTGTCCGCTCCCATTCTTTTTATTGCAAGTGTAAATGTGCTTGTAAACTGTGTTTATTCGTTGTAATGTCTATTCGTTTCCCAAAAATGGTGTTTTACTATGTTTGTGAAAAAGAAAAATGCTTTAATACGTACAGAGATGTCATCGCCATGATCGTATCGATCACAAAATAGTTTACAACCGGCAGTTGCGCGAACTCGTTCCAGTTTCAAACCAAACTGCGCATATACAAAAATCAGACCTGAATATAAGCGGAAGCGGATTGCCGTATGTTTTTATTATGTAAATTTCGCTTCTCCGTTATCGTAATTTTATAAATAGCGAATAGTATATTTATCATAACATTATTTATTAAAATCTTCGTCATAAATTGTGCACATTTCAACACGAAAGGCTGTAAATTAAAAGAAATATTTTCATCCTAGTCTCCGGTTCCAGCGTCGGTTATGCTTTTCATTATGCTCTTTGCCTAGTTTAAACAATTCATCGGAAATGGGTCCAATGAAATGAAATTTGTGATTGTATTTTTACCGCATTTTTTATCCGTTTTCACAATGCTGGTTTCAGCATACATTGCTGAATGTCGAGAACGTGGGGCGGTTAACATGCTGAAGGACTGGACAATTATACAGGTTAGCCCAAGTGCCACCGTGATCGAGGTCCTGAACGAGGTGACCGGTATCACCCGATGCCCAGATTTCGACGACGCGATATCGTGTACAATTGGAAAATCTAAGCAGGACGGAGATTCCATCCCACTTCAGGCCACAATCGGAGAAGCAGTTGATTTGTTTGGCCATTTTCTTAGATATAAAATAGATGTACAAGAAACTGGATTGGATCAATAAAAGTTTATTTTTTTGAATATGATTTCATCTTGCATCATCTGATTCCTCATACCCCCCCATCCATGACATTAAACAATGGATATCACAATATAAAACAGAAGTCCAGTTTGAGTGAAAATTGCATTTATTTCATAGAATATTTCATTTTGTGTGTGTTTAAACATATATGGTCTTCCCGGCTTGTAAAAAAAAAAAAAAAAAGATAAAAAACCGCCCGCATCCTTCCTTGAAAAAAAAAAAAAAAATAAAAAAAAAAAACGCCTGCCCGCTCCTGAAAAAAACCCCCCCACTTGAGAAACAATTAATTAACTTTTTATGGCCTTATTTCAATGATTTTAGAGGGTGGTAAAATTTATTAGAACAGCTGATTTGGATTTTGTTGGGGGTCACGGTGATTGAATTTTGATAGGGGGATAGAATTATTAGAGGGATTACGGTATCAACACGAGCGTGTCCCTGTGTAACTTACCCGAGGTACCGTGTCACTGTGTAACTTACCCGAGGTACCGTGTCACTGTGTAACTTACCCGAGGTACCGTGTCACTGTGTAACTTACCCGAGGTACCGTGTCACTGTGTAACTTACCCGAGGTACCGTGTCGCTGTGTAACTTACCCGAGGTACCGTGTCACTGTGTAACTTACCCGAGGTACCGTGTCACTGTGTAACTTACCCGAGGTACCGTGTCACTGTGTAACTTACCCGAGGTACCGGAGCGTGTCACTGTGTAACTTACCCGAGGTACCGTGTCACTGTGTAACTTACCCGAGGTACCGTGTCACTGTGTAACTTACCCGAGGTACCGTGTCACTGTGTAACTTACCCGAGGTACCGTGTCACTGTGTAACTTACCCGAGGTACCGTGTCACTGTGTAACTTACCCGAGGTACCGGAGCGTGTCACTGTGTAACTTACCCGAGGTACCGTGTCACTGCTGTACCGTGTCACTGTAGTAAGGTACCGTGAGGTACCGTGTCACTGTGTAACTTACCCGAGGTACCGTGTCACTGTGTAACTTACCCGAGGTACCGTGTCACTGTGTAACTTACCCGAGGTACCGTGTCACTGTGTAACTTACCCGAGGTACCGTGTCACTGTGTAACTTACCCGAGGTACCGTGTCGCTGTGTAACTTACCCGAGGTACCGTGTCACTGTGTAACTTACCCGAGGTACCGTGTCACTGTGTAACTTACCCGAGGTACCGTGTCACTGTGTAACTTTACCCGGAGTGCCGTGTCGCTGTAGCTTACCCGGGTACCGTGTGCTGTGTAACTTACCAGGTACCGTGTCGCTGTGCTTACCGAGGTACCGTGTCGCTGTGTAACTTACCCGAGGTACCGTGTCACTGTGTAGCTTACCCAGAGTACCGTGTCACTGTGTAACTTACCCACGAGTACCGTGTCACTGTGTAACTTACCAGTACGTGTCACTGTGTAACTTACCCGAGGTACCGTGTCACTGTGTAACTTACCCGAGGTACCGTGTCACTGTGTAACTTACCCGAGGTACCGTGTCACTGTGTAACTTACCCGAGGTACCGTGTCACTGTGTAACTTACCCGAGGTACCGTGTCACTGTGTAACTTACCCGAGGTACCGTGTCACTGTGTAACTTACCGAGGTACCGTGTCACTGTGTAACTTACCCAGTACCGTGTCACTGTATAAACTTACCCAGTGCGTCATGCTGTGTAACTTACCCGAGGTACCGTGTCACTGTGTAACTTACCCGAGGTACCGTGTCACTGTGTAACTTACCCGAGGTACCGTGTCGCTGTGTAACTTACCCGAGGTACCGTGTCACTGTGTAACTTACCCGAGGTACCGTGTCACTGTGTAACTTACCCGAGGTACCGTGTCACTGTGTAACTTACCCGAGGTACCGTGTCACTGTGTAACTTACCCGAGGTACCGTGTCACTGTGTAACTTACCCGAGGTACCGTGTCACTGTGTAACTTACCAGTGCCGTGTCACTGTCTTAACTTTGCGAGAATACCATCCAATAATAATGCAACTTGCCGAGAATTTGCGTGTCACTCTTGTAACACGAGGTACCGGACGGTTTGGTGAACAGGATGTAGGTGTCAGCATCAGGGGATGGTTTCAGGGCCTTCTCATCCTCCTCCTCCTCCTCTTCATTCTCCTGAGCAATAATAACCTGCATAAACACAATTAACATCACTGACATGTATGGTACCAAAATTGAGATCATGCACCTCAGTCTCATCCTCGCGAGCCAGTGTATCAATTGATAGGTATACAATCGATACACTGGCTTGGTTAGTTACTGATAGCAGTTCTGGATATAAATAGTTCGAGGGGTTTTCACTATACCGAACCAATCTGTAAGCGCGCTAAAGCAGCTCATCAGGCCAATCCGCAGGGAGGTTTAAGTTTTGACAGGTTTGAATTTCATCACCGACCAGACTACCTTTGAAGTTAGGCTGAAATCGACATCGGGTGTCAAAGAGAAAACCGCAGGCTTCAGCTACCGACGTGCTAATTGAAACACCCGCTGGGGATGAAATGTACGAGATTGTGTAATAAACGCAACGACTCGATAACTCATCTGAATAACCAAAAAGGTCCAGGTAAACCCTCTGCGAGGATTTAGGGATTACCTGGACTTGGGCAGATGCTCAGTCTCTACATCACAGATTCATCAAAATAGTCCACTCTTTTCATTCTCATTCTCTCAAGTCTTTATTTCAGTTCAAACTCCAAAGAAGAGGCTTGATCAGCCATGTCTGTGAAATTTCTGATCGTTTATTTTGTTATGCGTTAGCTTTAAGGAGAGTGATCACTCTCGCTCTCAGTCGCTCTGCTAAATTATTCTTCAGGAGAGCTATTGATCACTTACCTCAAAACTGCCAAGGCAATGAGGAGATTGAGATTGGAGATAATTTATCAACAGGAGAGAGACTGTGTGAGCATTACTAGAGTGATCTCGTTCTCTCTATCTATCCTCTCCATGAGAGAGATTAGTTTTATAACTAAAAATCTTGCAAGAGAACTGGATTTTAAAACAGTTTTATCTTTTTTTGCGATGAAATAATAAAGACATTACACTGAACGGACCATGGGCAAACGCTGCTATCAAATTTATGATACATGGATGAGAATTCCACATCATATATCATCATTTTGAGGCAATGGTAGCAATTGAACCCTTCAGAGGGCATAGAGTTGAGCATCGCAATTCCCCAACATTGTACACCAGCCATTGATCTCGTGTGCCGTACCGTTTCAGTGACGGCACCATCTGGTTCTGGGGTGTCAGCGCCAGGTACAGGTCCTTCATCTGTCTCTACTGTAGCCTCATCATCTTCACCCTCCACAGCATCACCGGCTCCATCATCAGCCCGCACCAACAACCCTCCACTGCCACCTGGAAAGTCCCAGTATCACAAAAGTTAGACATTATTAATATAACAGATTCATATACATGCACATGCTTTTCTTTTGGAGTGATCCAACAAGAAATCGGTTGACTTGAGAATGATTTTGAATTCAGTCATAACGGCATCAATTTTTGGAGTGAGGTAACTCTGAAAATTGATAAAACTAGATTTTTCATAGAATATCATATCAGAGATATAGGCCTGGAAATAAATCGAGAACGCGTTTAACGTTCGCAATAAGGTTACGTCTTGTCATTTTAAAGTGAACGGTCAACGTTCACGACTTGAAAATCACAACTTGAACATAGCAAAAAAGCAACAACGGAAAAAATAAGAAAATGTCAGTCGATGCAAAGATCAGAGAAATAATAAAATGCCAGATGTGTCAGTGGGATTATTGGTGCATATAATTCTAAAGACAAACTCGTCGGGTCGAGAAAATTTCGTCCCAGATTGCCACCATCACCGAAAATTTACCACGTGTTGTTGTTGTAAAGTCTCCCGTGATGCACCGGCGTGCAGTTTTCATTTTCAGCTGTTTCGTTATGGAACAACATTGATTGAATTTGTACGTCTAAATTACTTATCATACCAGAATTTAATCGATTGATATTATAAATATAAATTGTCAGAAATTTAAATAACTTTGGAACAAATTTGTGCACTCACAGAGGAAGTAAAAACATGTGCTGTGTGCATCGCGTTCCTCTAAAATGGACATGTTTCAATGCTGTGAATTTTCGTCTTCGTGACCGGTTCGTTACAGCTTTTAGCCATTAAAATTAGTGGAAGTAATCAAGATATTAACGATATGAAGCTTTAATCAGGAGTCACAATAACCATACAAACATTACTTTCGTCAGTTTCAAAGGATTTCCAACCAGACTTTTTGCATGAAATTGATTGGGAAAATAGGTAGAGTTAGGCCAAAGCGAGCATATGGCCGATGGATTGCGGGGGTTAGGGCATCGCGGTTACGAGATCGTAACATGGCCTGTAACCTGTCGGGTTACGATAGGTAAATGACCATAACCTAGGACAGGTTACAGTGGACAATTCCTTATTTCCAGCCCTGGAGATATCGTTGTATTCACTTTGATTGCCCATCAGGGGAGCTAATCCGTGTGGGCACCATGTAGGATTGGCCATTCGGGACCACCGAGCGGAATCTACAAAGGCCACCGACTGTATGCTCGGGAAACGACATGATTTTCCTATGAATCACAGGTCTCGAAACCAAACAACTAATGGGGATGCAGGAATGTCAATCGGGAAATTGAACTCTATGCATTCCAAATATATTTTGAATGAAGTGGTAATCATATTTGTTCCGACCTGTTGAAATATAATATCACAAAGTAGTAGCTTTAATAAGGGTACATAAACCCACTGTCGGTTACTTTGGCTGAAAAATCTAAACTCGGACGAACGGGGGGAGAGGGGGTAAAACTGTCCACATCGCCGCCATATTTCATCGATCAAAACGCCAATTACGTGTCACAACACCATGCTACAAACACTACATGCACAGTGGCGATGTGGACAGTTTTACTCCCATCGTCCGAGTTTAGAGGTCATGCAAAGTTTAAAATGGACAGTCACTCATAAACAAGGTATTTTATGAAAGGTAAGTGGTAGTTAAGTTTACATGGCTTCGTTCGATTCTACTACGCCATGCTTCCTCTTACTGAACTTACATGTACACTTCGGACCGCACGGCTCCATGGGCATTACAGCCCTATCTGGCAATAAAACAACCCCTCCCCATTCTCTGTCCACTGCTTTATCGAGTTCGGCAAATAGCTTGATTGCCGTTAATATCTGATTTGTCTGCGATCGGTCTTGAAACAACGGCCGGCTGAATTTCTCCTGGATACCGCCATTATATTTGTATGGGTCACATGATCCGCACTTTCGCGTTGCATCGTACTGTATCATGCGGATCACGTGATCTGTACGAAGATAACTGCGGAACCCGGGAGAAATTCAACCGGCCATTGATGTTTGAAGACTGATTGCAGACAGATCAGCTCTTCATGGCAATCAGACTATAATTTTGCTGAAGTCGATAAAAGCAGTGGACAGAGTGGGGAAAGGTGGTTTTAATTTGCTGCATAGAGTCATACGGCCCATGGAGCCGTGTGGTCCCGAAGTGTACATGTAAGCAGGTTAGAGCAAGGTGCCCATTTTAGCTATAATTGCTCATTTTCGCTATTATAGGCCATTTTAGCAATAGAGCGATAGCTAAATTGGGCAATAGCCTTATGTGAAAGTGCAAACATGTCCTGAGAATATTTTGCCATGTGCTCTCGGTCTTCGGATCGGCACTGAGCCGTAACATAATGAATTGATCTATGCAACATACGACTCTATAACCCTCAAGCTTAACGTAATTTAACTGACTAAGCATTTGAATTTAGGTCTCCGACGAAAGTCTGGATTTTAATCGGCATAAAATGCAACAAAATGACAGAATCTTACCACGTACTTCGCAGACACCATCCACTTCTCTCTCCTCCATGCCATGATGCCGGAAACTCCAGCATCAGCGCCCTCCTCTGGTCACAGCAACAGCTTAATCAGTTGCCTCCCTGTTAAATCGCCATCCATCCCTTCTCGGGACCTCCTATTTTCTCAAATTTACCGGCTAAGCTCGCTAATTACGACGGCATGTAATTCGACGCGTCAGTAATAAATACTCGTACTATTCCGCATCACAATTTTTGCGGGAAAATCGCTTCACTCCAATTCGTCAATATTGAGTGACGCCGAGTTGTTTTCAACATGTTTTAAAGAAAAAAAGCAATTACATGCTGCAAGAAGAATCCTATATTTCACACGACGACATGAAATCCCTGCAAAACATATGTATGCAGATTTCCTAGGATATACAATTATTTCATTTGCCATTACTTGTCGGCTAATATATTTGCACACACACCAACATGAAGCAGTGCATTCTAGTTGAAGTTACATGAAGGACTGCACATAACTGATTGCATTTACGCTGTTCAGAGAATAGCAACAAAATCTATCTATAACACGGATGGGCGCAAGAGTGGGGAAAAACAATAAATGCAAATAATTTATGACCATCAGAAAAAGTTGGCCCAGGCCCAATGCCAAAATCAAAGTTTGCACGAATTCCTGCATAACACACGACACTCGTGCAGAATATTTGCATGTTAATACACGGGCTTGCCGTGCAAGCAGTTGGTACACTTTATTGTGCACTGGTTTGTGTTATAAAGACAACCGAACCAGAAATCCCTTCCCTTCTACCGCAGGCACAAGAGCGAAACATGGTTTGTTATGGACTAACTTAGATCATTGAAACTTTTCAATCAATATATATTTAATTTTGTGATATTGATTATGTAGGGTTCAGCCGTTGAACCGAAATATCCTATCGCAAAATTTTCGCCTACCGACCTGGGTAACAGCGGGTGGATTTGCGCTCATAAAAACAATAATACCTACCGCTTTGTACTCGTTTGGATAGAATACGTATTTGCCTACTTCCCTTACCATTTATTTTCTCTGTCCAGCTCCTTTCATTTCCATAAAACTTGTTGAAAACAACTCGGCGTCACTCAGCATTGACGAATTGGAGTGAAGCGATTTTCCTGCAAAAATTGTGATACGGAATAGTACGAGTATTTATTACTGACGCGTCGAATTACATGTCGTTGTAATTAGCGGGCTTAGCCGGTAAATTTTAGTCAATAGGAGGTCCCGAGAAGGGATGGATGGCGATTTAACAGGGAGGCAACTGATTAAGCTGTTGCTGTGACCAGAGGAGGGCGCTGATGCTGGAGTTTCCGGCATCATGGCATGGAGGAGAGAGAAGTGGATGGTGTCTGCGATGTACGTGGTAAGATTCTGTCGTTTTGTTGCATTTTATGCCGATTAAAATCCAGACTTTCGTCGGAGACCTAAATTCAAATGCTTAGTCGGTTAAATTACGTTAAGCTTGAGGGTTACAGAGTGGTATGTTGCATAGATCAATTCATTATGTTACGGCTCAGTGCCGATCCGAAGACCGAGAGCACATGGCAAAATATTCTCAGGACATGTTTGCACTTTCACATAAGGCTATTGCCCAATTTAGCTATCGCTCTATTGCTAAAATGGGGAGGAGTAAAGTATTCGAGCCAGCCGTAGTCATAGTAAGCCATCAATGAAGTTGACCTACTTAGGATTTATGAATGAAATTTTCAAAAATTCACACAAATTCCACCGTTTGTCCTCTCCCAATCTTGCCTGACCTGTCCGCAATAGAGTACCGTGTGTATTTTTCATAAAAATGATTGCAACGTGACCAAAAATGTCATTTTCTCCCACCCTTTGTTCTCAACATCGCCATGTACGGAATGCAGCAAAATACCACTCCCATGCCATCTTCGCAGAGTTGCCGTACCGTAAATACAGGTCTACTCAGCGGAATTGAAATATTTTCCACTAATATTCATTCATAACTCACCGGCAAATCAACGAGGAATATCCCGCGGGAGAACATCAACCCTGTATTTTCCCTTCCGTTTTGTGCGGTCTGCATTCGGCTAACGTGACAACTAGAGCGCGAATGAGGTCAGTGGCGGGCAGATAAACAACACCTCAGGCGTGAGCTCAGCTGATAATCGGGGTGAATGAAAACAGCCAATCATCGCCCAAAACAACGGTTCTTAGGAATAATTATTAAGGGGCCCAACGGGTGGGGGGAGATAGGAATAGATTGCAATTTTCAGAATGACACTGACTTCGTTATTGTCCTTCACTCCATTATTGTCGCCGGCACGGAAAATTCCATCAGTTAACACTCCAAAACACTCCAACAGACCCTCGTTTCTCCCGCCTTTCTTCCTTGACACAATCATGTGACAATGATCAGTAATTCATTTCATCCAAATGTTCTTTTTTAGATACCACAACCATGACGCAGGAACGAAATACTTGGGCTATCCTACGTCTACACCACTGTGGGGATAAAGTACGACACCCATACCGCACTCCTTCGGCATATAACAGGAAGCGCCTCGTCAATGACAGCATGTTTTTTTCAATATAAATACTTCTTTTTATTTCTTTATTTATTTATTTATTTATTGTTATTGTTATTCTTTGCTCCGTGTGGGCGCTTGAAAGGAAATAAAGTCTGTATTGTGTATTCCACACTTCTAACTTACTTTTTCTCACTTGTATCATCGAGAAATGTTAAGCTGTATAATAGCTTGTGATCTCCTTTACCCCCCGTCGTCGTCGTCAATCAAGTAAACAAAATTTCCCCAGGTCCTTGTCTTCACCCTGTCTCTAATGTTTATAGTCGCAATTTACCCCTGTTGTTGAAAAAAAAACAGACCCACCACATGGTAATATTGACAAAGAAAACACTGTCTAATCCACGGAAGTGGCAACCTCACACCCCTACTGCTTAGAATAATCCCACCCAAATGAAACGAACATGCAGTCGGCCCAATGCAATGATGAATATTCATTGGCTGTCTCATGCATATGCATTATACGCATGCGTGCAAACTGTTCACTATCCAATCAGAATTTCGGATCTATATATGGTTTCACCCCCTTTCTCATTGCTTTCGGAAACCAGGTGGGAGGATTAAATATATCTTCCAAATACATTCCCTCGTGTCGTGCTTGCGTAGCTCAGTCGATAGAGCGGAAGCGTATGGTCCAGAGTGTGTGGTTGGCGTGTTCGATCCTACCCCGTGTCATCATTGAACGGTAATGTACTTGTACTGTATTTCCTTGTACTAACCCATGTGTAATAAAATAAATAAATGCCAAATAAATGTACATTCGTCTACAGGGCAAACGGAATTGCGGTACGTGATGAATGAGGAGGGGACAATGATACGGAAGTGTACGGTAAGGCAGTTTCGTCAAATTTCACTCTATAACTTTTTATACCCCAAAATAAATCCTAGCCCCATTTATTACTCAGGCCCCCAAAAAATATCGCCCTTTTTAGAATGTGTTTTAATCCACCAATGGGAATAGAGGAGATCACGTGGTCGTGAGAATAAATTGGCATGAATGAAATGCCGTCACTAGAATACTACGCCTGGCTCGAATTCTTTACTTCTCCCCATCATCAAACAAGTGAGTCTATATACAAATAGTGGTTGAAGGATCTGAAAAATAAGAAAAATGAAACAGGAAATGAAGAAAAGCGGACATTTCAGAGTTCACCATTTTGCAAGGGACTACTTGAAAGAGAGGGAATGCAATGAATATTAATGAGTATTCCTGATTATTCAGGAGGAAAAGTCCATAGAAACCAAGGTGTGAAAACAACGGTTGTTTTAGAGGTC